>CAUYPK010143546.1:0-17781 GCA_963574355.1 Loris lydekkerianus
GGGGTCACACCTTGGTTCCCTGTGCGGGGTGTGGAGTGCATGACTTTGAAAGCTGTCAGTATGTCCTCAAGGACAGCTCATGTTGTAAGCACAGAGGGTGAATCATGGGTAGCTGGCTGTGTTGGTGAGCATGGGAGGTCCCAGGCCCTCGCTGGCCCCACAGAGAGCTGTGGGCCTGGGTGTGGGGCCAGGCTGGCTGTGATGGTCATGGCCTAGCAGGAAGGTCAGATCTTAGGTCATATTTCTGTGGGCCAGAGCCTTCTAGGGTGTGCACACAGCAGGGAGCAGAAAGGGCTACCTTCAGAGCAGAGGCAGCGCGCCTAGAGAATCAGTGTTCTCCTCATGAGTTTGCTTACTGGGTCCACGCTGGAGACCTTTGCCCTTTCTCATCCCAGGGTGACACCACTGGGGCAGCTTGTAGCCGACTCAGGGTCTGCAGGGAGGAGGGTCAATGGAGCAGGGAGGGTGCAGGGGAACATCCTGCCTGGGGCTACCCAGTGCAGGGCTGGGGACACCCAGATCACCTATGGTACCCCTGAGAGCACAGAAGGCTGGAGGGAAGCAGATTCTGGATGGAGGCTGGGCGTCCTCGTGGGGCCTGTGGCTGGAGTGGGATGACATCTGGCGCCAGCTGTGTTTCCCACCTGAGGCCTGGCCCCTTCACTGCGGTCCCTGTGGGGGGCTTTGAGCCACTCCCATGAGGGCTCTTGCTGTGTGTGCAGGCCCAGGCTGCCTCTGACGAAGGACCCAGGTCAGGGTAGGACGGTTGCCTCTGTCCTGCCTGGTGCCCGAGCCCTGGCTTGGACAGTGTCCCAGCTGAGGAGTGGCCAGTGGGGGTCCAGGCCAGTCAGGCTGTCACTGGCCACATTCAGGCAGTAGGTGGGCTGGGGTAGGATGTAGGCAGCCACATTTGAGCAGAAGGCCCCCTCAGCTAGGTGGGTGGGACTGGAGGGCAGGCTTCATGGGCAGATGACCACCTGCACATCTCTAGCAGGGAAATGGAGGAGAGAGATGTTCTGGGCTCCATGTGGACAGCTCCCCAAGGCCCTGGCCTGGTCTGGACTGGATGCTATCGGTATGAGGGAGCCCTGAAGGTGTGTGCACAGTACCAGGGACGTTTCCAGAGATCTGGGATTTGAGTGCTGTCCCAGGCTGCTCTCCTGCCTGCCCCTCAGCTGCCAGCAGGACTGGGTAGGGATGCAGAGTCCTGCCAGGGACAAGCAGTTCCCAGGGGAGGCCTGGGCCAGGGCTGGGGTCTCTATGGGACAGAGGTGGCCTTGGGCATACTGGAGAGCAGCAGTCCAGGAACCCCAGGGGTTTGCAGCTCTGGGCTTGGGGGCTTGGGCGGGGGTGTTCCCAGCACATACCCAGAGCCCAACAGAGGAGCAGGAGGAGCCCTGGGTCAAGTTGGAACTGGCTGAGAGGTGCACAGCCCCACGTAGGGGCATTTTCATTAAGCCTGGCACTCCTGCTCCCACCCCTTTCTCATTTTAGGGGAGCCTCAGGGAGCATTTATTGAGCAACTAGTGAGTGTCTGCCACGTGGGGGAGGCTGCAGCAGGAGTTTGGAGGGAGGCCCAGGAGGAGGTGCAGGCTGTGGCGGGGAGCTGGCTGGAGGGGCTGTGGATGGGCAGCCGTAGCAGAGAACCTTCTAGACTGTTCTGCGTGGAACTGAGGAAGGTAGAGATCTTCATTCCTGCGGGGGCTGGAGGCCCCTGTGCACACCGAGGGGACTTAGCGTGGGACTTAAAAACCATGGCTCACCATGCAACTGAGGCTGTGCAGGGGCTTCTGTGTATGGGCGGCTCTGAAGGGGTTGCCGTGGCCCTCGAGACCCTGGCAGTAATTACTTGGCAGTAATGAGTTAATTAATGGCTGCAGGTGTGGGGCTGCGGCTGCCTCCCCCGCCCTTCCAGAGGGCTCCCTCCCCGCTTCAGCCCCCAGCCCCTCCTCCCGTGGCTCCCCATCCTTCCCCGTCCCCTGACGCTCCTGCCGTGCTCCCGCACCTGGGCTTGCCCGTGCTGGGCTCTATAGAAAGTACCCAAGTGGTCTCCTGGTTGTCTGGACGGTAAAGGTGCCAGGGTCTGGAAATCCTGGCCCTGGTGGAGGGCGGGGGGTCAAATTAGTGGGTTTAGGTTATTATTCTCCTGAAGGACAAAGACAGATCCGTCACTTACTGTGCTGAATAAAAGCCCAGTAATACTTGGGCCCTGAATCCCAGTTGAGGGCAGGGGAAATGTGGCCTTGGCAGGGAACAGACCCAGCCCTGTGTGAGCCTGCAGGGTCCGGCAGCCAGGTGGCTCCTTCTTCCTCCTCTAGGGCCAGGGAAGGTCCTGGAGCCACCAGGGTGGGCTGGGGCTTGGAACCAGGCAGGGAGGGGTGGTGATTCAAGTGTGGAAGTGCTGTGTACAGCTGTCTCTCAGGCCCATGGTCACACCCTGGCAGAAGTGGGAGCTGTCGTGGCTCCAGAGCCACCCCAGACACTTTTCGAGGCTCTTGCTGCTACTCTCCTTGCCTGGTGTGGGCAGGTCTGCTTGGGCAGGGCCTGGGGCAGCCAGCTGCCTTCAGTGGCCCTGGCCAGGACATGGGTTCCTGGGTGGGTGTCTGGGCACCCCCTGAGCTGATGCCAGGTTGCAGGTCTGCTATGCTGGGCAGCGGCAGATTGTGCAGGGGCGGCTTCCAGCATGTTCCTCCCACATTGCTGGGCACAGGGTGGTGCTGGGACGAGGCCCAGGCATGCCAGATGCTTGAGTTCTGGGTCCAAGTCTTGGCTCTGCTGTGCCAGCTGTGTGGCTGTGGGCAAGGCCCATTCCCTCCCTGAGCCTCGGTCTTCCTCTCTGAAGGAGATGGTGTGGGCGGCTACCTCTAGCCTGCCCTAGCCAGTGTGCTGTTATCAAAAGCCCTGCCATGTCTGCTCTGTGCTCGTACCTATTAAAGTTTTTTTGAAACAGGTGCCCTCCAGACCCTCAGGTTGCTGTGCCTGGCACTTTGGGGGTGGAGGGTTACTGGCCATGGGGCCTTCTGTGTATGGGGGATACATCTTGGATCCGGGGCCACTGAGAGAAGAGTCCTGGTTGGAATCTAAGAAGAAATAGCCTCGTTGCAATCCCTGGGGTCCTTTGAAGGGCGGTGGCTTTGGGCAGGCCAAGCCTTGGGGACCCACTTGGGCAGGAAGGTGGGTTCTGGCCAAGGCGAGGGTGGGCTCGGGGTGAGCATCAAGCTCTTGGGCAGGCAGAGCCCATTGAAGCTTGCCTGTGGATGGAGGGGCTGTTCCCAAAGCCCTGGGCTCCCCCCAGGGGGCTTGAGCCTGGTGTGGGGTTGGGGTCCTGGTGGCCCTCAGAACTGCGGGTGAACCCCATCTTTACCCTAGTCTGGGGTCCCAGAACCTAAGAGGCTTGGGCGAGCTTTGACATGCCTCCTGCCCAGGGAGTGCCCTGTGCTGGGCCTGGCTCCGGCCTTGCCTCACCTGCCCCTTTGGCGCCCCCAACAGTAAATGTCTCCTCTCCCTGCCCACTGGGGAATTCATCCTATGGAAGGGAGCTGGCCTTTCACTGTCAGAGGAGACTTTTTGACGTGCTCCACCATCTGACTCATCCAGTTAACACCGTGATCATTTTGCTAATTCATTCATCAATATCTGATTCTGAAACCTTTTCCGGGTCAGGCACTGGGTCCCAGAGCCAGAAGGGTGCTTGGGGGTCCCTTTCAGTGTCCTCATTTTCCTGATGGGTGAACTGCAGCCCTCTGGGAAGCTGAGTACCCCTCATGTAGGCCCCGCCTCCTCCCGGTGTCTCCTGTAGGGGGGCCTGGTTAAGGGACCCGCCACCCTGGCTCTCACTGTTGCTCTGTCTTTAGCCCAAGTCTAGTCGGATGGGGAAGGGTCTATCTAGTCTGGCAGGTGGCCTGGCCGCTAAGGCAGGAACAATGGTGGTGGGAAGGTGAGTGACAAGCAAGGCTGTAGGCGCCGAGGTGCTGAGTCTCCTGGGGACTCAATGCTTCCAGCCAGCTCAGTTCATCAGGGACTTCAGGGAGTCAGTGGTCCTTGCCCATCATTGGTTGGTAATGAGCTTTTTCACACTGTAATTTGTCTCCTAATTGCTGAACAGGTGCCTAGTGGCTCTGATTAGACTCAGAGGGACTGGGGAGGTTCCTTGTTTGGGAACCAGGCTGTGACTTCCAGGGCTACCCTCTACCTGCCCGAGCAACTAGGTGGAGGTGAAGGTTCCAGAACAGGAGCTCAGGGCCTGAGTGCCTTGGGCATCCTCCTGGTCTCAGTAGGTCAGGGATTTCACTAGCCTTTCCTCAGTGTCCTTGTCTGAGGAATGGAGACAGCAGTGCACCTGCCCTCTGCGGCGGCTGGGAGCTGGATGTGCACAGTGCAAGGCTTCCGTCACCCCCATCCCGGTTTGGCCAGGCAGCTGCCAGGCTGGAGGGGCTGTAGCTTGAACTCGCTCCTATCCTGACCTTGCCCTCTGGCTTGGAATTGCCTTCCCTGGCCCTTTTGGATGGCCACCTCAGCCTTCTGTGTGGGCTGGGCTTAGGGGAGTGAGCTGTGCCTACCCAGGGCCTGGTGGGTAGCCGCTGCTCATGGCCCCCCTACCACCCCTGCCTAGAGCCTTCTGTGGCTCCCCCTTACTTTGGGTTGACTCCTGCCCCCAGGGTAGCCACACGATGGGTCTTAGCTCTTGCCAGACCTCACATGGGCACCCTTAACTCACCCCTGCCTGGTTGGGGCTCCTTCCAGACCCCACAGCCCTGTGTCACTGCCTTCATTCTACACTCTGAGTCTACAGACCCCCAGGTCCTGTCTCCTGCACCTCTGCTTGGACAGAGCTTTAGTAGAGTAGGAGCTGCCTGAGGCTCAGTTCATGCCGTGGACTGTGGTCATGAAACAGTGGTGGCACAGTGCAGACCTCTGTGGGATTCATGTGGGGAGCCAATCAGGTATCTTGTGGGTTCCAGAGCTGCCTCTTAGGAGCAGGGCTATCTCCAATTTGTGCAGCAGCCTGAGGTGTCCAGAGCATTTGCACTGAGTTGGGCGAGGGCTAGGCACAGGGCTAACCCCTGGATCCCCACACACTGCCAGTCCCCTGCTGCTGTCTCTGAGCAAGTGAGGCTCCAGGGAAACCCTCCTGCAGAGAAGCTCGGGCCCATCCTCCCTGCCCCTCTGGCCTCCATGGCCCTGGCTGGGTGAACACCTGTGCTGGTGGCTCAGTTGAGCAGCTGGGCTCAGAGGAGGAGGGGGCTTTTGGGGTATGGTCCTCTCTGCCCACCTCTTGACCCCATTCCCTGGCCTGTGCTGGCCCCACTCCCATGTGGCTGTTCCCTGCACACAGATTCCAGTTAGGGCTGCATGCTTCCCTAGAGGAGGGTGCGGACGGTTGCAGAGTAGGACCCCTTCCTCCCATCCTTCCCCCAGACAGAAGTGTGGAGCCGAGTCCAGGTTCACCTTCCCTGGAGGATGCGGACGGTTGCAGAGTAGGACCCCTTCCTCCCACCCTTCCCCAGACGGAAGTGTGGAGCCGAGTCCAGGTTCACCTTCCCTGGAGGGTGCGGACGGTTGCAGAGTAGGACCCCTTCCTCCCACCCTTCCCCCAGACGGAAGTGTGGAGCCGAGTCCAGGTTCACCTTCCCTGGAGGGTGCGGACGGTTGCAGAGTTGGACCCCTTCCTCCCACCCTTCCCCCAGACGGAAGTGTGGAGCCGAGTCCAGGCTCACCTTCCCTGGCAGGTGCGGACGGTTGCAGAGTCGGACCCCTTCCTCCCACCCTTCCCCCAGATGGAAGTGTGGAACTGAGTCCAGGTTCACCTTCCCTGGAGGGCATCAGGTGGTGCTCCTTGTGGCACAGGGACCTTGCAGGGTTACTGTGTCTCTAGTGATGGATATAACCCAGGTAGCAGCCACAGATTAGTGTCCCCTCCCAGCCTAGTGTGTGGCAGGGTTGTTGGGGGCTTTGGAGGTGCCCCCCAGAGAGGCCCAGGGGTGTGGTTCTGTCCACTCACACCATTCCCCAGGGTGGGGTAGGGTGATGGGGTCTGTTTAAAGAATCAACTGATTTTATGCCTCACTGGCTTCCCCTCTCAGCCTCCAGCCCACATGGTGTGGGGGTTGGCATTCTGCCTCTAACTTGGTGTCAGTGACTGGACTGTGCTGTCCTCTAGGAAGGTCCTAAATGGTCCCTGCACGAGGGGCCGGCCATGATGGCAGCTGTGGCCACCACATGCTCACCCCACACTGTGCCAAGTGCTAAGCTCACGTTTGCACTGTAACTGTCAGGAGAGTGGCAGGATTTGCCAAGTGCCACCTATGCCGGTAGCATCCAGAGCTGGCCAGCATATCCCCTGTCCTTGGAACAGCCCTGTGGGAGGCCTCACGCCAACCCCAGCCCTGGAGAGCCAGCCGGGGCCTTAGGATGGTGTCTGCGACTGGGTGTGGGAGGGTGGGCTCCTCTCTCCAACCCTGGCTCCCAGTATTCTGTCTGCTCCCCTTATTCTAGCATGTCACTAGGGGGTGACACCTGAGAATGTCACGGGCAGGAAGCAGGGGGGAGAAGAAAAGCAGAGGGCGCTGTACCTGGGCTGTGGCTGTGGCCCTGCCTCCTCCCCATCAGGTTTCTCTTCTCCCCCTTCTCATCCTCCAGCTCATTTTTCTAGACTTTTTCACATTGGGGATATTACATATAGTTCCCCCCCTAAATCTTGAGCTGAACTGCGACACTTTGCACTTAGCTGATTGTGTGAGCTCCACAGCATCTTGTTTGTACAGTCTGGACCTGAGGCTCCCTGGGCAGGAGCCGTGGGGCAGGGCCTGTGCTTCACGGTGGGGTGGGGAAGGTCTGCATAGTCTTTGGAGTGGGCCTGGGGTGCTAGCGTCTTTCAGAGAGCTCTGTGTCCTGGTGTGCTGTGTGGCTTGGACCTGGCATGGACGGCCTGGCTGGCCTTGGAGGCAAGATTCTAGGCAGGGCCTGGCTTGAGTGCCTTTGGGAACAGCAGCCCCTTCCTGGCTGTCCTGCTGACCTGGCTCAGGCCCTTCAGATGCTCCCAGCAGCATGGTCCGTTTACAGCTGGGGAAACTGAGGCCCAAACAGGCCAGGCCAGGGTTCAGGCGAGGCCTACCTGCAGAACCCCTGGGCCCCTTCCTGTGAGAGGTGTGGACACAGGGAGAGACTCCTATGTTCGCCCCCTCAGCCTTCCACAGTCCCTGGTGCCCCAGCTCCCGAGCTTGGCTCTGGGGTCTGGGTAGCAGCTGTGGGGTGCGCTGGGTGTTTAGAGAAGACCATTTGTGGGACAGTGCTTGGTTTAGCTTGACACCAGGGACATTAGGGCTTCCTCCAGGCCCCAAGTGTTTGTGGACTGGGAGAGTGGAGCTGGGGTGTGGGCTTTGCATGTCGTGGGCTGGGCTGGGCCCTGGGGCCCTGGCCTGTCGACCTGGCTTTGAACACTGTAGATCAGGACTCTGATCTACAGAGCCTCCATCTTTCCTGCCTGCCCTCTCTCTTACACAGGAAGAAACTGAGGCTGGAGGGGTGTGCCCTGCCTTGCCCTGCCCACAGTTGCCCAGCAAGGGTGGGGCAGGTCCACAGCTCTGGGTCTCACATGGCCTAGACCAGGTGGAGCTGGGTAGGTTCTGCTGCTTGTAAGGAAGGCAGCTTTGCGGCTGTCCCATGGGGATACCCCCATGTTCTTGGCTGGTCTGTGGGTTTGCACGCATCAGCCTTGGTGTGTACCAGAAGCCCCACTTTCCTGCTAGCCTTGGCCACTGCTGGGTGCGGCTGGGACTGGTCTGGGGCCTGGGGGGCTGGGGGCTGGGCATATCTGCCTGCTTCGTGGCTCCTGTGTGGGCACTCGGTCCCAGGCCTGGGACAGAACAGTTGGGACCAATTTTAGGTCTATTCCTGATGTCTGTAAAGCCCTGGCCAGGTGCAGAGTCAAGGTGGAGCAGGGCTGGCAGCTGGTAGAGTTCCTGGATGGAAGGAAGGCCAGCCAGAAAGAGTCCTCTGCAACTCCCACCCATTGAGCTGGGGGCTGGCTGGTGGGGGAGGCGCAGGGATGCCCAGCACCCTTGGAACTGAACCTTGCTGTGCTGAGGCCCACTCAGGTCTGAGAGCTGGGTATCTGTGGCAGGCCAGGTGGGCCAGGGTGGTGGTCTTCCTGCAGAGCCTCGGATTGTAGGGTGGGGCCAGAAGCCTCCTGCACCCCTCCCTTCTTTCTGTATCTTTCAGCTCAGCCTGGGCTGTGTCTTAGAACAACCCTGTGGGAGGAGTTGGCCTGGGTTGCAGGTGAGAAACTGAGGCACAGAGAGGCTCTGGGCTTGGAGGGAGGCGACAGAGCCTCGGTTCTTACCATGCAGAGCTCCCATGCATGCTGGGAAAGGAGGGGTGTGTTCAGTGTCTCCCTCCACTGCTGCCTGCCGGCTGGCCCCCCAGTCCAGCAGCGAGGCTTGGGCTCAGGACTTGCATGTGACCTCAGACTGTCCCAGACTCCTCCACAGGGCAGGTCTGCCCTGTCTCCTACTGGCCACATCTGGAATGCACTATACTGGGGTGTCAGTGGCAGAGTGGCTTGGCTGTGGCTGGCTCTCCTGGGAGTGGGAGCGGAAGGGGCCCCACCCTAGCAGCACCTACAGCTGCCCCCTGTCCTGGGCTGCAAGGTCCCAAGAGCCAGACCAGGCTGCCAGGCCTGGCTGGGAGGGACAGAGAGGAAGGTCCCTCTGCCAGGGGGCTGCCGCCTCATGGGGGGTCAGGAGGTGTGGGGCTGGAGAAACCACCCCTGGCTGGCCTGGTCTTCCTGCTTCCAGAAGCTGAACTTAGAAAGGCTGTGTCAGGTCAGAAGGGCCCACAGAGACCATCCCCAGAACCTTGCTCTTCTGTCTGCACTTTGGCTCACTTGGCCTCCAAACTCCATACAAGGCACCCTCTGGTTACAGATGCCAGGGACAGGAGTCAGTCTGAACCCTCCCCATGGGGGTGTGATGCGCAGGTGCTGGGCAGGTTCAGTCCCAGATGTCCTGGAGGCTCTTGTTGGGAGGCAGGGATTGGGAGCTCTGTGTGACCTGATCCCTGCCAGGGCAGAACCCCAGAGAGGGAAGGCCCTGTTGTCACTCAGCCTGAGCCCAGCACTGGGCTTCGTATTTGGTGGTTGGTTGGTTGAGATGCCGTTCATGTACCATCACTTTTACCCTTCGGGGTGTGCAGTTCCCTTGTTTTTAATGTATTTTCAGATTTGTGCAGTCCTACCACCACCCCTCTTTGCTTTGTGGAACATTCCATCAGCTCCAGAAAGAAGCCCCCATGCTTGCTGTGGTCAGCCCTGAGTCCCGAGCCCGTGCTGGACCCTGCCAGCTATGTCTGAGCTGCTGTCCAGTGGATGTGCCTGCCTCACATTTGGAATTTCACTCAATCCTTGGGGCAGCCTGAGCGCTGTACCGGGCAGTGGACTGAGTCTCTGGGGGTGGTGTGAAGGGGGTGCTGTGTATGGGAGTCTAGCCCGGCCCCTTGCAGCCCCACCCCCTGCCCTTTATAGGAGGGAAAGGACACTTTGTGTTGTGGAGACCCAGTGTCCCCATACCCAGTTAAGACATGCTGGGACGGCTGAGCGTGGTGGCTCATGTCTGTAATCCTAGCACTCTGGGAGGCTGAGGTGGATAGATTGCCTGAGCTCACAGGTTCAAAACCAGCCTGAGCCAGAGCAAGACCTTATTCCTAAAAATAGACGGGAGTTGTGGTGGGCACCTGTAGTCCCATCTACTTGGGAGGCTGAGGAAAGAGAATCGCTTGAGCCCAAGAGTTTGAGGTTACTGTGAGCTATGACGCCATAGCACTCAACTGAGGGTGAAAAAGTGAGACTCTGTCACAAAAAAAAAAAAAAAAAAAGACATGCCAGGGGCCACTCTGTGCCCTGCACTGGTGTGGTCCCATTTTATAGATGAGGAACCTGTGGCCCTGAGTGGCAAGGAACCAATTGCTTGGAGACAGGATTTGAATTTAGGCAGGCTCATAACCCCCTTGACAGCTGGGGTGTCTGGCCTGGAGGGTATGAAGCCTTCAAGGTACACAGACTTCCAGGCCTTACTGTGCTCACCTGTGTGGGTGTGGCCCCCATGCCTGGGAGGCACATACATTCACAAGCCCTGGTCATGAGGCCTCCCTGCTCTTTGAGACAGCGCAGATGAGCTGCACAGGCGGTGGAATGTTCTAGAGAGCTGGCTGTCCTGAGTGAGAAATCAGATGTGTCCTCCTGTGTGTGTGCATGATGTGTGAATATGTGTGCATGTGTGTTACTGAGTGTGAATGTGTAGGGGTGTGACTAGGTGTGTGAGTATGCAGAGGTGTGTGTGTGACTGTATGTAGGTGTGTGTGTGTGTATGTGGATATGAGTGTGAGGGTGTGTGTTTGTGTGAAGGTATGTCGTTTACACACAGTGACAAGTTTATCCAGGTGTGTGCTTAGGCACACGTGTGCACCTTTGTGGGTTAGAAGTCCCTGGGGTTCTGGGGGCCCCTGGACAGGTAGGAAGGGTGGCCCATACCTAACTCCCAGGGACATGGCTCGCATCTGGCATTTGGCCTCCTGACATAGGGCTGGGGCATCTGTCCCTGTGGGGGAGGCGTGTAGGGCGACGTTTGTTTACAGTGGGCCCTGGGAGAGCACAGATTCTGATGTCCTCACACCTGAGTTTGAATCCTGGTCCCACTGCCCCTTGAGGGCATGATCTTGGATGACGCCCAGTGGCAGCTTTGGGAGACAGAGACAGACCCTCTGCCCTGCTGTTGGCGCTGCTGGGAGAGCCTTGGGCCTCCCGCGTCAAGACTGTGCTGCGCCCTCACTGTCCTCACTGGTGTTGTGGCTTGCTCTCTGTCCCCTGCTGGGGCCTTCCCAGTCTCTGCTGTGTCCCAGGTCCACATGTGGCAAGGGGCTCCTGGTCACCTCCATCTAGATTTTGCTTCTCTGGGTGTGGCCTAGCCAACTCCAAGCCTCTCAGGGTCTCAGAGAGCTGAGATGTGACCTCCCTGCCACACCAAGTTGTCCTATGTGCCACTTAGGCATTGTGCCAAATGCCAGGAAGAACTGGGTAGAGATGTTCACTCCGTGGGGCCCACAGTGTCACCCTGGGAGAGCAGGGGGCTGGCAGTGAAGGCTGTAGTGGGCCCTGTGCATAGCTGAGCTCAGACTGGCTGGGGCAGCGTGGGCACATGTCCAGGCGCCCTCACTCCAGGAGAGCCTGCTGCCTGCAGAGGGAGCTTGCCTGGTGGGTGGCTGCTGAGGAGCACTGTGGTCATTCTGGGTTTTGGGTGATCAACATAAGGCAGCGGCATGTTCTCAACTCCCAGGGTAACCTGGGGAAGAAGCTGTTTGTGGCCTGAATCTCAGGCTGAGTTTTGGAAACCTCAGAGTCCAGGGCTGAAGACAGAGTGTAGGGGCCCACAGGCTGGCAGGCAGTTCACCCCTGCTACCAAGGATAATGCAGAGAGCACCCTGGCAGGAGGTCACACCCAGTGTCAACCCACTGCCCCCAACACATCCCTACACCAATCACTGATAAGTCTTCCTTCTGCCAGTGGGGGCTGTAGGGGCTGAGCGGCACCCTCCAGTCCTGAGAGAGTTCCTCGACCTCCCTGGGCCTCAGGTTCCTTCACGGTCTGGTGGGATTGCCATGAGGGCTCAGGGAACCATTGCCCTGGATCTTGGGGACCTTCAGTGGCTGCAACTGTCCCCAGACCCACCACAGGGCCTGATGGGCCTCCATGTGCACAGGGAGTATGTGAGCATGTGCAGTGCTCAGCCAGCTGGCCCTGAGCTCCCCAGATGCTTGTGAGGGTGCAGGCCTTGGGGGGACCTTCTCTGCCCAGAAAGCAGTCTCCCCTGAGCCTCACTCTGACAGGTCATCAGGGAACTCCCGTCTCTGATGCCTGTCTGGAGGCTGGAGCAGGGCTAAGTGATTGGTTTTTGGACTGGCACTCGCAACTCTCCAGACCTGCAGCAGGCCTAGGTGTGCAGAACAGGCTTTAGAGGTGGCCTTTGCTTTGCTGAAGTGGCCCACTCTTGCCTTGGCCTGTCCCTGAGGACAAGGGCTGTCACCCAAGTCAGAGGTGCTGCGGGCAGCTATGAGCACAGTGCCTGGGCCAGTGTCGCCCCAGCATGGTAGGGGACTGGGCCAAGATGGTGGCAGTCCTTCCTGGGTGCCAGTGCGTGTTGAAACCTGTCTCTGACGCGGCTGGCGATGGTGCAATATGTGTCTGTGCGTTTCCCAACATCCTGCCCGCCTGGCACAGGACTAGGGGCTGGGCCCAGCCCAGGCCTCCCTTGGGTGCGCAGACTCGCTCCCCCCTGCTGCCAAGGCCAGCAGCAGAGGTTGTGACGTCAGGCAGGGTGACATCAGCCTGGGCCTATGTGATCCATTTTATGGAGGGGAAACTGAGTCATGGTGTGGCCTGAGGGACTGGATGTGACCCAGTCCTGCTGCTCCCAGAGGCAGGAGTGAGTGTGGGAGGGGCTGGGGGAAGCCACACAGGCCCGAGGCCCTGGCACCCACTCCCTCTGCACCTGCCACTTTGCTGCCTGGGGCTGGTCCTGAGTGCGGGAGGTGGCAGAAGTGGGGAGCCTCAGGAGACACCAGCCTGTGTCCCTCTTCCTTGGTGGGTGCAGGGCCTAATGCTTACACTGCATGTGTTGAGCCGATAGGAGCCAGGCTGGTTGTGGCACCCGTCTATCACACCATGTTCTAGGCACTTGGTGGAGCCCTCCCGGTCACCTCAGGAGGTGGCTGTTCTTATGGTCAGTGTTTAGAGGAGGAAACAGGCTCAGAGAGGCCAAAGGGCAGGGCAGCTGGTGCTGAGCTGGGAAGGTCCCACTCTTTCCAGGATACTGGCACATCAGGGAGCAGAGGGTACGGTAGGGCATGTGCACCCTTGGGGCGAGTCCCAACTCTGCCATTGTGGGCTGTGTGACCTCAGGCAGGTGTCCTGGGCTCTCTGATCTAGCCTGAACACTGAGTGGTCTGAGGTCTGGGTGAAGTGGCAGTACCTGAGACAGGAGAGGGGGTTCCAGACCACCTCCCATTCTAGGCACTGCTGTAGACTCAGCCAGACCCCTTTTGGGGGGACCTATGATTCTAGGAGCTGTGTGGCCCAGCCTGGCCTGGGATGTGGCCTCTGTCTACCACTTGTCAGCAGGGGAGTGGCCCCAGTGCCCAGTCTGGTGTGGATGAGGAAGTGGGCATCCAGAGAGGGTGAGGGCTGGGCCCAGGCCACACAGCCAAGTGGCCATAGGCTGGGAAGGCTGCGTCGGGAGCCATGCTTTCTGGTGAGGTGGTGGTTTTGTGGTTGGGTCCCAGACAGCCGTGCTCAGCTCCACTCCGACTAGAGTGGAGGACTGGGAAGAACAGCAGCTGCTGATGCTAGTGGTGAGCACTTGCTGTGCGCCAGCCTGCCGTGCATAGGCACTGTGCTGAGCTGAGCTCATGAGTGGCCCAGTGGCCTTGCAGGGTCCCAGGCTTTACTGGCTCATTTCTGCGTGGGAACACAGCAACCCAGGGACACAGCATCTCTTGCTGTGATCCTTGGCAAGGGCGGTAGGGTTGGCCTTAGACCTGAGTCTCCCCATTTTCTGGTGCCTGGGGTCCCCAGAGTTTGTTGCCCTCCCTGGGACTGTGCTGGGTGGCTGTCCTCACGGTGCATGTGTGCATGTCTGTTCTGTCCCCTAGCCATGTGCAGGGAGCCCAGGGGCTGGTTTGGGTGGGATGTGGGAGCCTTCTGTGTGGAAGCTGGAGGGAGGGAGTGGTGCCTCCTGCAGGAAGCCCTCCTTGATGGCTGCTCCTTGCTGCGTCACTGACTGATAGCCCTTTGGGCTCCTGGAAGAGGCCGCCTGTCTGTTTGACTCTGGACTGGCGTGCCAGGGCCTGGTCTTATTTTTTTCTGCCTGTTTCTTGCATGGGTAACCAGGGAGGCATACATCTCACTACCAAGTGCTCTCTGCACTTGGTGAATAGTACCCATCCATGGGGTCGGCCAGTCCTCACAGCTTCCGGGAGCTAAAGCCGAGGGCATCATTCCCTTTCTGAGGACGAGGACACTTAGACCTGGCGGGGTTGAGTCAGATGCCTGTGGCCCCACCCAGCCTGGAGTGGTGCAGCCAGGACTCAGACCCAGAGTTGCTGATGCGGCAGCCTGGGCCGTGGGCGGGGCTTGGCCAGCACTCTGCCCACCACCTGTGGGGTGGGTGAGGGAGAGCCAGCCTCGTGGTCTCTTGCCACTTCCCCAGCGTGGCCATCTGCCGGGAGGGTGTCTCTGGCCCTCAGCTGGCCTGAGAGGGAGCGAATCCCAGGCTGCCCTTCTGATGTGGGCTGGGTGAGCTGGAGGTGTCCTAACCCTCTGCCCAGCTCCATGGGGCCTCTGCCTCCCTCAGGTATTGGCCAAAGGGTAGTGTCCTGGGGTATCCTTCAGCCTTTCTTCTGGACCGTCCACTTCACGTGTTCAGCACTGAGGAAACACTCCCTCAGTGCACACAGAGAGTGCAGGTCTGGAGGCTGATGTACAGCAGGGAGAAGAGCCTCGAAAGGGCCAGCAGCTGGGGAGGCACAGGAAGAGGGCAGTCAAGGGGGCCTTAAAACTCAGACCCTCTGCCTTCCAGTCACTTCCTCCTGTAGTGAGGTCTCTTTGCAGAGAATGAAGGCTGATAGAGGTTGTCTCACCTGCTTGGGGCTGCACAGCTTGTCGGTGCCGTGGGTTACTACGTGGGGCCTCCTTGAAACTTGGTGTGTGGCAGATTTTAAGGACTTCCTTTCCCACCCCTGCCCCATCCATCAATTTGGTAGGTCTATATTTGGCACCTGCTACATGCCAGGCCCTGGCCAGGCCCCAGGATGCCGTGATGGGCCAGCCAGGTCCCCTGCCCTCTGTAGCCCACAGATCTCGGCAGCCTTGCCTGAGTGGCTGGCTGAGTGCTGTACTGTAGTGAGAGAGGGGCTGTGTAGAAGGTGAAGCCCCTACCCTGGCTGGGAGGCTCAGGGAAGGCTTCTTGGAGGAGGTGTTACGTAAAACAGGTTGGAGCAAGCCAGGAAACAGGTGGGAGAATTTCAGGCCTAGGGAACAGCATGTTCAAGGCTAGAGGCGAGAGAGCCTGGTGCATTCCTGGAACAACCCAAGGCTGAGGGCGGGGCAGGTGGGGCTGAGAGCAAGGCTGGGGGATAGGTGCCGTCCTCCTGGCTTGGTGCCAGTGTCTGCGGTTGGCTGGCCCCCAGGACACCTTCCTGCCTCCTAACTCACAGTGGCTTCTAGGGTCTGGGAAACGGGTGAGCTTTCTGGAGGGAGGCTGTGGGGTCCTGGTGGGCCTCACATGCTGTGGAAAGTTGGTCCCAGGAGGTGGGTGGTGGATTCCAGGCAAGTCCTGGCCCAGAATAAAGCCTGGTTCATCTCAGGGTCAGCTAGAGATCGTTCGCGTAATGGGCCTGGAGGTAGTTAGGAGTCAGCGGGATCAGCTGTCTGATTTTTTTTTTACAGCTGGGGACACAGGCTAGGCCAGAGGGCAGCCTGGGGTGCCTAGCAGATGGGCCTGGGGCTGGCTGGCAGCTGAGTATCTTTCCAGCTCTTTTGGGAGAAGGTTTGAGGGCTGCGGGGTCAGGTGGCATTTTGGAAACACCTCACTCTGGAGGAACCTAAGCATTTGCTTTTGGCTGAGAGTCTGTGTGAGGGGTGGCGGGGTGCTGGGCTTCTGTAGTGCACACCCCAACTCAAGCAGAACATGACAACCCCCCACCCCCACCCCCCCGCACCTGAGGTGTGGCTTCCTGGCTGTTCTCCTCTTCATCGGGTTAGATGATGACCCATCTCAGTGTTTATTTATTATTTGAGACAGAGTCTCACTATGTTGTCCTCGGTAGAATGCTGTGGCATCACAACTCACAGCAACCTCCAACTCCTGGGCTCAAGTGCCCAGAGTTGCCTCAACCTCCCAAGTAGCTGGGACAACAGGCGCTCACTACAACACCTGGCTATTTTTAGAAAGGAGGTCTCGCTGTGGCTCAGGCTGGTCTCGAACCATGAGTTGAGGCAATCCACCGACCTTGGCCTCCCAGAGTGCTGGGCGTCAGAGACACTGCACCTGGCTTGGTGTTTATTTTTTAAAACAAACACAGAATTCAGTGTTTAGGTTTCTGCCAGAGTTGGGAGCTTCCATGGGCACTTGGTCCTTTTCAATTTCTGGTGTGAATGTGCTCAGTTAATTATCTGTCCAGCTGTTGCTGGCCTTTGGTCCCTCAAGGATGGGTAGTGTTCGGCAGTGGCCGGGTTCTATGGGGCGTGTGAGTGACACCTCACAGCCCCAGGTTTCGTTTGCCACGTGTCCTTTTGTGAAGGCCGTGGGGAACCCTACCCTGTGGGTGTCTCTGCTCCCCTGGCTCTGTCAGGTATTGGGTGCCTCCGATGACATTGGGGTCTCAACCCCAAGCTTCTGTGACCCGAGTCCAGATGTGCTGTGTCTGCTCTGTGTTGGATTTGGGGTGCAATGAGGAGCCTGCTGATTCTTCCAGAAATTTAAGATTTTTATGCCAACATCTGACTTTTCCCCTATTTTGCCCTGTATGTGTGTGTGTTTTAATCTGTCACACCCTCCTGCTGTCCAGATCAACTCTGTCCCCAGAAACCTGCCTCATCCTCTCCTGCAGGGCTGAGGGGACGGGGTGCTGAGTGGGGGCTTTTCTGCTCTGCTGGCCTCAGAGGGCTGAGGTCATCCAAGTGCCAGGAAGGGACCAGTGTCAGGGCTGAGCTGGGGCAGGCAGCTGGCCCTGGAACCCAGGGCCTGTCTGTCCCCCGTGCTGTCCTAGGGCAGTGGCCACCTGGGCGCATGGTGGTGCCCTGGGTGGTGAGTAGGCTTCACACTGGGGCTCAGGAGTGAGCTCAGGAGGAAGCTGGCAGCTGCTGTGGGTTTGGGGCCAGGCAAGGGAGGGACGAGGCAAGGCCCTGAACTGGGGGAGCCAGGCCACCTGGGCTGCGTCAGGGGCAGCTTCTTGCTGTGGTCACAGGGGAGAGGCCAGCTTTTTGTTAGCTGGGTCCTCTCTGGGAGCCTTGTCAGTGGGAGTGTTGCCGTGCAATGGTTGTGTACAGAGGCACCAGGACTGGCGTCCCATGTCTGTGTGCGGGGTCCCACGTCTGTGTGCGGGGTCCCACGTCTGTGTGCGGGGTCCCCACGTCTGTGTGCGGGGTCCCACGTCTGTGTGCGGGGTCCCACGTCTGTGTGGGGTCCTACCCTGTGTGTGGGGTCCCACGTCTGTGTGCGGGGTCCCACGTCTGTGTGCAGGGTCCCACGTCTGTGTGCAGGTTCCACGTCTGTGTGTGGGTTCCCTTGTCTGTGTGGGGTCCTACCCTGTGTGTGGGGTCCCACGTCTGTGTGCGGGGTCCCACGTCTGTGTGCGGGGTCCCACGTCTGTGTGCGGGTTCCACGTCTGTGTGCGGGGTCCCCACGTCTGTGTGCGGGGTCCCACGTCTGTGTGCAGGGTCCCATGTCTGTGTGGGGGGTCCCACGTCTGTGTGTGGGTCCTGCCCTGTGTGGGGTCCTGCCCTCTGTATGGGGTCCTGCCTGTGTGTGGGGTTCCATGTCGGTGGGTGGGGTCCCACGTGTGGGTGTGGGCCCCTACGCACGTTGTGGCCCACCACGTGGTTGGTGCACACAGACGTGGGACCAAGCCCACAGACTTGGGACACCCCACACAGACGTGGGTCCCCAAACACTGGGTTGTACCACACACAGACGTGGGACCCCGCACACAGACGTGGGACCCCGCACACAGAC
>CAUYPK010143547.1:0-23353 GCA_963574355.1 Loris lydekkerianus
CACACATTGAAATTTTTTGTAAGGTTATAGAACCAAAATTAAATTGATATAATTTTTTTTTTTATTTTTTTTTTTTTTTGGAGATAGAGTCTTACTTTGTTGCCCTTGGTAGAGTGCTGTGGCATTACAGCTCACAGCAACCTCCAACTCTTGGGCTCAAGTGATTCTCTAGCCTCAGCCTCTCAAGTGGCTGGGACTATAGGTGCCTGCCACAATGCCTGGCTCTTTTTTGGTTGCAGTTGTCATTGTTTAGCAGGCCCAGGCTGGGCTCTAACCCACCAGTCTCGCTGTATGTATGGCTGGCACCCTACTCGCTGAGCTATGGGCACCAAGCCAACTGTTGTAATTTTTAAGAGACCAAGATGGGCATTCCTTGGAACAGAAATGCTGTGGCAGGTGCTTGGGTCTGTTTTGGGTGGGAGTAGGGAGGCATTTGATTCTCTTGTAGTTTTTAGAGGCTTAATCTCATGAATTACCTTGAATTTGTGGAAGAGGAAAGAGTATAAGCTCTCAGCTGAGCTTCTAGGGTTTGTGGAGCCTTTCATCTCTTAATATAGGTTTTATTTATTTTATTTTATTTTTGAGACAGTCTCACTTTGTCACCCTTGGTAGAGTGCCATGGTGTCATAGCTCATAGCAACCTCAAACTCCTGTGATCCTCTTGCCTAAGCCTCCAGAGTACCTGGGACTACAGGTGCCTGCCGCAACACCCGGTTAGATTTATCTATTTATCCATCCATGCATCCATCCGAGTCTTAACTATGTTGCCTTCAGAAGAGGCTATGGTGTCACAGCTCACAGCAACCTCTAACTCCTGGGCTTAAGCAATTCTCTTGCCTCAGCCTCCCAAGTAGCTGGGACTACAGGTGCCCGTCATAACACCTGGCTATTGTTTTTTTTTTTTGTTTGTTTAGCAGGTCTGGGCTGGGTTTGAACCCGCCAGCCCTGGTCTACCTCGCCGGCGCCCTAACCGCTGAGCTACGGGCACTGAGCCAATGCAGCTACTTTTTTTTTTTTTTTTTTTTTAAGAGACAGAGTCTCATTTTGTCGCCCTCGGTAGATTGCTATGGCATCACACCTCAGGGCAACCTCTAGCTCTTGGGCTTAGGCTATTCTCTTGCCTCAACCTCCTGAATAGCTGGGGTTACAGGCGCCCACCAGAACACCTGGGTATTTTTTGTTGCAATTTGGCTGGGGCTGGGTTTGAACCCGCCACCCTTGGTATATGGGGCTGGTGCCCTACTCACGGAGCCACAGGCACCAGCCAATATTTAACATTTTGATAGCACATAGTCTTTTCTTATGTTTTAGAATGCATACCCCTTTTGTTTCTATTTCTCAAAACTTTTCTTATAATTATGTAGTTGGAACAAAATAGTAATAATAATGTTTTACTGTATTCTTGCATCCAAATGGTAGCTGATTTTGGAGAGAAAGAGACATTGGATTTGAGATACTTAAACTTTTTTTTTTTTTTTTTTTTGGGGTCACCCTGGGTAGAGTGCCTTAACATCATAGCTCACAGCAGCCTCAAACTCTTGGGCTCGTGAAATCCTCTTGCCCCAGCCTTCTGAGTAGCTGGGACTACAGGAATCTGCCACAATACCAGACTAGTTTTTTTTCTCTTTTTAGTAGAGACAGAGTCTTAACTCTTGCTCAGGTTGGTCTTGGAAATCCTGAGTTCAGGCGATCCACTGACCTCTGCCTCCCAGAATGCTAGGATTATGGATTACTAGCCCCACCACACCTGGCCGAGATACTTGAACCTTAATTGATGCTATGAAACTGTATAGTTCAGTAGCATTAAGGGTAGGCGATGAATATGGGGATCACTAAGCATAGAATATACATATATATATATATAATATATATATATATATATTTTTTTTTTGAGACAGTCTCACTATGTTGCCCTTTGTAGAGTGTTGTGGTGTCACAGCTCACAGCAATTTCAAACTTTTGGGCTTAAGCAATTCTCTTGACTCAGCCTCCCAAGTAGCTGGGACTACAGGCCTGCCACAATGCCCAGCTATTTTTTGTTGTAGTTGTCATTGTTTAGCTGGCTGCGGCTGGGTTTGAACCCGCCACCCTCAGTATATGTGGCTGGCGCTGTAACCACTGCACGTGCTGCAAGCTGTGAGCCGTAGCATACGTTGACCTTTTTTTTTTTTTTTTTGGAGACAGAGTTTCACTTTGTTGCCGTTGATAGAGTGCAGTGGCATCACAGCTCACAGCAACCTCCAATTCCTGGGCTTAGGCGATTCTATTGCCTCAGCCTCCCAAGTAGCTGGGACGACAGGCGGCCTCCACAACGCCCGGCTATTTTTTTGTTGCAGTTTGTCTGGGACCAGGTTCGAACCCACCACCCTCAGTATATGGGGCTGGCACCCTGTTCACTGAGCCACAGGCACTGCCCAGAATACATTGACTTTTAAAAAGAGCCAGAAATTAAAAAGAGCCAGAGGGTCAGGGGTGAAAACATTGTTAACTAGGCAGGAGGAAGTAGGATCACTGATAGGAGTGAGTGGTCAAAGAGATAGGAGATAATCTAGGGTAATGTGGTATGTAATTCATAAGCATCTCAAATTTGAAAAGAATCCAGATGGCATGTTCTCCCATCTGGGAGATGCTTTTAAATTGTATACAGTATAAAAACTGTTCTTCCAATTATGTCAAGTTAAAATTATCTTTAAAGCTGATATAATCAACAATTACTCTTTTGTAGATTGTTTTCTTTGTGGCATCTCATAGGAGTTGGGTTCTTCTTCCACACTGGGTCCCAGGCTATGAAGAATACCGTATATACTCGAGTATAAGCCGAGTTTTTTTCTGGCACAAAATTTGTGCCGAAAAACCCGAACTCGGCACAAATTTTGTGCCGGGAAAAACTCGGCTTATACTCGAGTATATAGGTAATTGTTTTTTTTTTTTTTGTACACATATATTTGCCTGCTTCTTTGTCTTTGTTTTTAGATAGCAGTCCTTATAGAAGTAGCTTTATGTATTCAGCAGTGGGATTATGTTGTCAGTCAGCATGAACTTTTAAAAATCTGATGGTAACTAAAGCTGTATTTTCTAATAGGGCTGTATCCATTTTACAGAGCCATTGTTGCTGTGATACATAGTAATACATACTTTGGAGATACTACTTTAAACAGTCTTGGCCAGTATCTCAGACTCCTTTAATTTGCATTTCTTTGATTACTAGGTAGAATGAACGTTTTCCCTTGTTTTTTCAGTAATGTATTTTGGATGTGACTGACCACAATTTCACCTGAGGGCCTTTTTCTTGAGACAGTCTTATTATGTTACCCTCAGTAGAGTGCTGTGGCATCACAGCTCACAGCAACCTCAAACTCTTGGGCTTAAGCGATTCTCTTGCCTTAGCCTCCCAAGTAGCTGGGACTACAGGTGCCCGCCAGAACACCTGGTTACTTTTTGGTTGAAGTTGTCATTGTTGTTTAAGCAGGCCCAGGCTGGGCTCGAACCTGCCATCCTCCGTGTATGTGGCTGGCACCCTACTCACTGAGCTACGGGTGCCAAGCCAGGGCCTTTTAATTATGAGTGAAAAGTAGTTTTCTGGTTAGTAGTTTTGTTTTAGTATTAGGTAGATGTACCTAATTATTTTAAATTGGGTATGTGTATTTTGTGATGTCTATTCATCTAATTCGTGGTTCTACTTCATTTAAACTTACAACAGCAGTTGCTTAGGAAACCTGCAATAACCTGTACTTCCTCTTGTCTAGCCCAGTAGTGCTAAGTTGCATTTAGTGGACAGCCAGTTCAAGTGTTCTGTAAATAGAGTGGGAGAGAATCAGTGGGAGAAGTCCAGATTGTTTTTTCTTACTGCAGTGTAATCTTTTTTTGTGATGAAGCCCATAGTAAAAGGAGATTTTTATTTGAAGTCCAGACTGTTTTTGTTAATAATGATTATTTTTAGGTTTGAGCAGAGTAGATAATGTAATTTTTTTTTGTTTGTTTTTGAGAAAGAATCTTTGTGGCCCTCTGTAGAGTTATAGAGCATCATAGCTCACAGCAACCCCAAACTCTTGGGCTCAAGCGATTCTCTTGCCTCAGCCTCCCAAGTAGCTGGGACTATAGGCGCCCGCCACAATGCCCGGCTATTTTTTTGGTTGCAGTTGTCATTGTTGTTTAGCAGGCTCAGGCTCGGTTTGAACCCTCCAGCCTTGGTGTATGTGGCTGGTGCTCTAACCACTGTGCTACGGGCACTAAGCCTGGTCTGTTTTTTTTAGAACCATAGAATTTTTTGTTTGTTTGTTTTGCAGTTTTGGCTGGGGCCGGATTCGAACCCACCACCCCCGTTATATGGGGCCAGTGCTCTACTCCTTGAGCCACAAGAGACGCCCTAGAACCGTAGAATTTTATAGCTGGATGAACCCTTACAGATTAGTCCTCTAACCTCCTTTACATATATGATGGAAATAAATTAATAATGTAAAGCTAAATGGCAGTGTCAGGATTCCAACCCCAGGTCTCCTTTTAAGATCAGTCTTGGGTTCTTTCTAATCTTCATTTTTATTTTTTGACTGGCTGATAACAAAGGTATTTGGGTTTCTTAATTTTTTAGTGTACTTCTGTACTTGTATTGGTATATAGCTTCCAAAAATATTTGAATATATTTTGATGCTGTTTGGGAAAGTAGAAAGAACCAAGTAGATTTAAGGTACAATCCTATGACACTATCTTTCACAACTGTGTGACCCTGTGGAAATTACCTAACTTTTTGTATCTTCATCTGTAAAATTGGCAGGATATCACTTAACCTTGAAATAAGTAAAAATTGCGTATTATTTTAAGTATCTGGCACATGGAATGTGCTAGATGATGTTAACATTATTTTAGAAAATGTCAGAGGCAAAATTCACGTTATTATAGTACAGAAAGGGACAAAGATGAAAACAAATTTGTGGCAGATAGGACCAAAGGTTTTAAATTAGCATTCGTACAGATCGATATGAATAACTACTGTAAAATGAATAACTACTGTAATCTTAAATGTTAGTGAGCATAGAGGTTTTTTTTTTTTTCCTTTGCCCTGGGTATAGTAGTATAGTGTCATAGGTCACATCAACCTCAGTCTCCTGAGTAGTTCAGACTATTGGTGCCCCCCACAATGTCTGGCTACTTTTTCTATTTTTAGTAGAGTCAGGGCGGTTTTGCTTTTGCTCATGCTGGTCTCTTAACTTAAGAGCTCAGGCGATATACCTGTCTTGGCCTCCCAGAATGCTAGGTTTATAGGTGTGAGCCACTGTTCCCAGCCTACACATCAAGTTTTTAATGCTTTTACTACATTTATAAGTTTTACTGAATGTCAGGTCCTAAGCTAGGGACTTGATATCTGTCATTTCAAATTAGACAATAACGTTTCAGGGAATAGGTACAAATCTGCACATTTTACAAGTAGAAGAAAGTTGTAGTAGATGTACCCTGAGTCTAATCAAGAGCCCTAAAATAAATGCTGGTCTACTTACATCTAATAATGAGAAAGTAAGGGAAAATTTCATATAAAATGTATACATGGGGAACAGTATTAGTAAAGTATTGGGGTCAATCTTTTTTAAAATTTATTTTTAATTAATTTTGTTTTTTTGAGACAGCCTCATGCTGTTTCCCTGGGTAGACAGCTGTGGCACCACAGCTCACAGCAACCTCCAACTCCTGGGCTCATGTGATTCTCCACCTCTGCCTCCCAAGTATCTAGGACCACAGGTGCCCGCCACAATGCCCGCCTATTTTTTGGTTGCACCCACCATTGTTATTTGGTGGGCCTGGGCTGGATTCGAACCCGACAGCCCAGGTGTATGTGACTGTCGCCTTAGCCACTTGAGCCACAGGCGCCGAGCCTTGGGGTCAATCTTAATATCTAACAATAAATGACTATTATATCACATCTCATGGAATTTCATGAAACCATTAGATTTTTTATTATGAGTGTTACAGGAATGGTAGAACTGCATATGGAGATGAATAAATTGCACAATTACATCCATTTTGTGATTATGGTTTTGAAACTTGCACAATGGACAGTGGTTGAGAGTGAAAATATAAATAGGTGATTTATCAAGGTATTGGAATGCTATGTAATTGTTCTGATTTTTTTTTTTTTGAGACAGTCTCAAGTTGTCACCCTGGGTAGAGTGCTGTAGTGTCACAGCTCACGGCAATGTCAAACTTTTGGGCTTACGTGAATCTCTTGCCATAGCCTCCCAAATGGCTAGGATTACAGGTGCCTGCCAAAATGCCCAGCTTTTTTTTTTTGGTTGGAGTTGTCGTCGTTTTGCTGCCCTGGACTGGGTTCGAACCCGCCACCCTTGATGCATGTGGCTGGTGCTGTAACCACTGTACTAAGGGCACTGAGCCATTCTGATTTTTTTTGAGACAAAGTCTCACTCTGGTGTCCTCATTAGATGCTGCAGTATCATAGTTCACAGCAACCTCAAACTCCTAGGCTCAAGTGATTCTCTTGGCTGAGACTACAGGTGCCGGCCACAATCCCTGGCGCTTTTTAGAGACAGGGTCTTGCCCTTGCTCAGGCTGGTGTTGAATTCATGAGCTCAACCAATCCACCTACGTCAGCCTCTCCAGAGTGCTAGGATTATAGGCATGAGCCACTATGCCTGGTCTGTTCTGATATTTTAAGAGATAATTTTGTATAATAAAGAGGGGAAAACCAAGAAAATATGCTTCCTGTATAGTGTACACTGATGAATATTGACATTATAACATTCTGAGTTTCAATCTAGAGGACACGTTCTAATGTATTTTTTATACACCGGGAGAATTTAATAGTCTCAACTACTGACTTTTTAGCTTTGTTATTGGTAAACTCTTAGCACATTATCTTTTAACCTATTGCATTTTACCACAGATTTTTAGTGTTACTTTATTCCTGTTCTTGAAAATGGTAGCCACATTAAACAGATGTGTGTGTTAGTTACTTATGTATTTTTATATCATAATGGGTTTTGAGAATCTTCAACTTCTTGGTGTCATTAAAGAAGTATTTTTAAAGCCCTATGTATATGTCCCATTTTAGTATTATGAGGGAAATCATCCATTATAATCTATATCCATTGCTTTTTTTTTTTTTTTTTTTTTTAGACAGAGCCTCAAGCTGTCGCCCTGGGTAGAGTGCTGTGGTGTCACAGCAACTTCCAACTCCTGGGCTTAAGCCATTCTCTTGCCTCAGCCTCCCAAGGAGCTGGGACTACAGGCGCTCACCACAATGCCTGGCTATTTTTTTGGTTGTAGTTGTCATTGTTGTTTGGCAGGCCCTGGCTGGATTTAAACCTGCCAGCTCTGGTGTATGTGACTGGTGCCTTAGCCGCTTGAGCTACAGGTACCGAGCCTACCCATTGTTTTTTGTGTAGCTTGTCTTGTCAATCAGCAAAGCAAATAATTTACTGCTCTCTGCCTTTCAAATTACTTCATATATTTTATGGTTGGCATACTTTATGGTATGTATATTCTTTTCTATTTCATTACTTCCATAAAAAAGACTGCTTGAGGTATTAGTTTGATTTCTTCTCTTTTTCCATTCATCTGTGAGTGCTGCAAGACACAGTGCACCATTGATTTTTGCATTCCTCATTTATATTCTGATTTTAAAAGAAGCTTTTTAAAAAGAATTTGCCTGGGTAAATGGTACTATGATCTTCGCGGATTGAAAATGTATGAAATGCAAAAACCGGGCCCCATGGCTTACTCCTATAATACTAGCACTTGGGAGGCCAAGGCAGATAGATTGCCTGAGCTCATGGGTTTGAGACCAGCCTAAGCTAGGGTGAGATCTTGTCTTTAAAAATAGCTGGGCAGGGCGGCACCTGTGGCTCAAAGGAGTAGGGTGCTGGCCCCATGTGCCAGAGGTGGTGGGTTCAAACCCAGCCCTGGCCAAAAACTGCAAACAAACAAACAAAAAATAGCTGGGCATTGTGGCAGGCACCTATAGTCCCACCTACTTGGGATGCCAAGGCAAGAGAATCGCTTGAGCCTAAGAGTTTGAGGTTGTTGTGAGCTGTGACGCCACGGCACTCCACCGAGGGCAACAAAGTGAGACTCTATCTCAAAAAAAAAAAAAAAAAAAAAAAATGGGGCGGCGCCTGTGGCTCAAAGGAGTAGGGCGCTGGCCCCATATGCCAGAGGTGGTGGGTTCAAACCCAGCCCTGGCCAAAAACTGGAAAAAAAAAAAAAAAAAGTGCAGAATGTTTTTTTCATTTGTTTCATTCTAGTTAAGCATACTATTTATTTTTTATTTTTTTTTTTTTTTAGAGATAGAGTCTTACTTTATTGCCCTCGGTAGAGTGCTGTGATGTCACACAGCTCACAGTAACCTCCAACTCCTGGGCTTATGTGATTCTCTTGCTTCGGCCTCCCGAGTAGCTGGGACTACAGGTGCCTGCCACAATGCCTAGCTATTTTCTTGTTGCTTTGTGACGGGGCGGGGTTTGAACCCTCCACCCTCAGTTTAGGGGGCCATTGCCCTACCCACTGAGTCACAGGCGCCGCCTACTATTTTTTTTTTTTTTTTTTTGATACAGTCTCCTTATTTTGCCCTCAATAGAGTGCTATGGCATCACAGCTCACAGCAACCTCAAACTCTTGGGCTCAAGCGATTCTCTTGCCTCAGCCTCCCTTGTCCCTGGGACTATAGGCGCCCACCATGACACCTGGCTTTTTAAAAAAATTTGTTTAGCAGGTTTGGGCTGGGTTTGAACCCACCAGACCTGTGCATGTGGCCAGTGCCTTAACTGCTGAGCTACGGGCACCGACCCAAGTTAAGCATACTATTAAACTGATGAGAGTTGCTCGTTCTGTGTAGATCTCTCTTCCAGTTTCTGTGTGTCTGTGTCCCTACCCCCCTGGTTGATTTTAACTCACATTCAAAGAGTATGTCCATAAGTCAAACTATTGAGAGTTACTTGTACTGTAATTCCTTGCATTGTTTGGTTTATTTGGGTTGTGTATTTTGTAAAAATAGTATCTGGTAGACTTACTAGTTTCTGAAGCCTGGTCCTCATGTCTTTAGAGGATTTTTAAATATTTGGAGCATGCTCCAACAGAAGGAAGAATTTTGTTATTTGTATAAAAATAGTGTATTTTTTATTGTATAAAAATTGATTTTGTTAATTATATAAAAATACCCTTCCCATGATAAAAATTCAGTGAAAAGGGATATAATGGGGAAAATGCCAGTCCTTCTACTCCCAAGTTTACAGAGGTAACCACTGCTAATAAGTTTACTTGTATTTTTCTATTTTTTTTTTTTTGGGGGGGGGAGACATAGTCTTACTTTGTTGCCCTTGGTAGAGTGTTGTGGCATTATAGTTCACAGCAACCTCAAACTCTTGGGCTCAAGCAATTCTCTTGCCTCAGCCTCCCAAGTAGCTGGTACTACAGGCACCTAACACAACACCAGGCTATTTTTAGAGAGGAGCTTTTGCTCTGGCTCAGGCTGGTCTGGAACCTGTGAGCTCAGGCACTCCACCCTCCTTGGCCTCCCGGAGTACTAGGATTACAGGCGTGAGCCACCATTCCTGGCCCTAAATATTCTAAGAGTAAAAAATAGAATCATGCCTATTGCTCTGTAACTTGTTCTTTTTCCCTCAATGATAACTACCTTACATTTTATAGCATCAGCATATTTTAAAGCAATGTATCCCCATTGCTTTTAAAATTGCATACATATTCTGGGTTTATATGTGATTTAGTGTGGTTTCTTCCAGAAAAGTGATATTGTATAATTATTTCTCTATTGAGTTAGCCTAGACACTTTTTGTTATGTGATAAGTACATGGGGATGTGATTTAGTGCATACTCTTTATTTTAAAAAACCCTTTACTAAGTGTGTATTCTAATGGTGTCTTTTCAGAATTGTGTATAAGATACAGTTTTTGTCCTCAGAGGCCACAGTCTTAATGCAAATGGTAGCTAACGAAACAAAAATAACCACATTCAGAGTTCTTGCAATGGGAGCTTATATAAAGTATAGAAACAGAATGAGATACTGATTATCTGGTGAGACTTTAGAAGAGTGTTTCTTACAGAGGAGGGTAATGATTGAGGTTCACTGGGAGTTTCTCAGGTGCATTTCAAAGTAGCAAGCCTCCCCTTTTCCCCTCATTCCTTGCACTGATGTCCAACTGCTCTTAGTTCCCTGAAGACACCAGACTGTTTGACTAGATGTTCCTTTTTGTGTTTTTTGGAGACAACATCTTGCTCTGTTGCCAAGCTAGAGTGTAGTGGTGTCATCATAGCTCACTGTAACCTCAGACTCTTGGGTTCAGGTAATCCTCCTGCTTCAGCCTCCTGAGTAGCTGGGAGCATAGGTGTGTGCCACCACTCCCAGCTCTCCTACCTCCCTTCTTCCCTCCCTTGCTCCTTCATAGAGTTGGGGTCTTACTTTTGCCAAGGCTGGGCCTTGACTCCTTGCCTCAAGTGGTCCTCCTGCCTTAGCTTCCCAGGAGCATTGGGATTAGAGGGATGAATTACTGTGCCTGGGCTCTAGATGTTTCTTCACTTGCTGTTCCTTCCCTCCACTTCACTTCCTTCTCCTCCACCTCCTTCCTCTTTTCCATATATATATTTTTTGAGACAGAGTCTCAAGCTCTTGACCTGGGTAGAGTGCTGTGGTGTCACAGTTCACAGCAACCTTAAACTCTTGGCCTTAAGCAATTCTCTTGCCTCAGCCTCCCAAGTAGCTGGGACTGCAGGCGCCCACCACAACGCCCAACTATTTTGTTGTAGTTGTCGTTTGGCAGGCCTGGGCTGGATTCGAACCTGCCAGCTCCGGTGTACGTGGCTGGCGCCCTAGCCACTGAGCTATAGGCGCTGAGCCCTCTTTTCCATATTTTTTAAAAAGAGAGTCCTGCTTTTCTGCCCAATGTGGCGTGTCATGGCCTTAGCCTAGCTCACAGCACCCTCAAACTCCTGGCTCAAGTAATCTGCCTACCTCAGCCTATCATGCACTGGGACTATAGGCACATACCACAGTGCCTGGCTAATTTTTCTATTTTTAGTAGTGATGGGGGGGTCTCACTTTTCTTAGCCTCCTTTGTCTTGAACTCCTGACCTCAAACAATCCTCTTGCCTCAGTCCTCCTCCCTTAGCCTCCAGAGTGCTAGGATTACAACTGTGAGCCCTTATGCTCCACTTGGGCTGTTCCTAAAGCTTATAATACTCCTGCATCCAATTGCCAGATTTAGATTGGGGTTGCCTGGAAACCATACCTGAGCTCTCCTTTTCCTGGTTAAGAACTACTTCAACTAGCTTCTCTGTGTCCTGGAGCTTCCTCTGCATACTTATGTCAGTGTTGTCAGTGTGCTCTATAGTAAGTGTGTGAGATACTCTCTGTACTATATAAACTCATTGGGGGAGAGTATGTTTTTTTCGTTTATTCCTGACCATTTTATTAGGAAAAACTTTCAAAGTTCATAATTGTACACTGAGCACCCATAACCTAGATTTGACTTTTAACATTTTATTGTACAGCTAGTTGGCACTCTGTATCTGTGGGTTCCCCATCTGTGGATTCAATCAGTATTTGGAACAAAAATTTAAAAAAATGGATGCTTGCATTCATGTGTACAGATTTTTCTTGCTATTATCCCCTAAAGAACTATTTGCATAGTATTCTACTTTATATTATTTATTATAAGTAATCTAGAGATGGTTTAAAATATGCAGGAGGATCTGAATAGGTTAAATGGAAATACTACCCTATTTTATATAAGGGACTCAAGTACCTGTGCATTTTGGAATCCTGGGGTGGTGTGCTAGAACCGTTTCCCCGGAGATAATGAGGGATGAACTGTATTTTCTTGCTTAGATATTGATTCATCTAGCTTTTGCATGCTTCATTTTTTAAAATGCATTCCAAGGTAAGTTGCATACATTAGTATACTTCACTCTTAAAAAACTTATTAAGATCATTATTCTATCGATCTTATTCATTTTAATCCTCTTTTACATTTTAAACAATTTTTTTTTTTTTTTTTGAGATAGGGTCTGTCTCTATTGCCTAGGATGGAGTGCACTTGCCTCATCAAATTCCAGGGCTTGAGTGATCTTCCTTCCTTAGCCTCCCAAGTAGCTGGCCATCATGCCTGCCTAGTTTTTTTTGAGATGGAGTCCTACTATGTTGTACTCAGTAGAGTACTGTGGCGTCACCTTACAGCAACCTCAAACTTTTGGGCTTAAGTGATTCTCTTGTCTCAGCCTCCCAAGTAGCTGGGACTACAGGCTCCCACCACAATGCCCGGCTATTTTTTTTTTTTTTTTTTTTTGTTGTTGTTGTTGTTGTTGTTGCAATTGTCATTGTTGTTTAGCTGACCGGGCTCAGTTTGAATCTACCAATTTCGGTGTATGTGGCTGGCATCCTAACCACTGTGCTACAGGTGCGAAGCCGTGCCTGGCTATTTTTATTTATTTATTTATTTATTTATTTATTTATTTTTGTAGGGACAAGGGTCTCACTCTTGTTCAGGCTGGTCTTGAACTCCTAGCCACAAACAGATCGTGCCTGGGCCTCCCAAAGTGTTGGGATCATGGGTGTGGGCCATTGTGCCTGGCTACAATATATATGTTATCTTTATGACCAGGGCTATCACAGTGCTGGTACAGAAGTGCTTAGTATTTGTATTATTATTATTTTTTTTGAGACAGAGTCTGACTTTGTTGCCCTTGGTGTAGGGTGCTGTGGCATCAGAGCTCACAACAACCTCAAACTCCTGCGCTCAAGTGATTCTTTTGTCTCAGGGTCCCAAGTAGCTAAGACTACAGGTGCCCGCTACAAAACCTGGAAATTTTTAGAGACAAGGTCTCTTGCTCTGGCTCAGGCTGGTCTTGAACCCATGAGCTCAGGCAATCCAACCTCCGTGGCCTCCCACATTGCTAAGATTACACACGTGACCCACTGTGCCTGTCCTAAATTGAAATCCTTATTTTTCTTTTTTTTGAGATGGAGTCTCACTCTGTTGCCTACGCTAGAGTGCCTCAGCTTTAGCCTTTCTCACAGCAACCTCAAACTTCTGGGCTCAAGCAGTCCTCCTGCCTCAGCCTTCCAAATAACTGGGACTATAAGTGTGCTCCCCACAACTCCTGGTTAATTTTTTCTATTTTTATTATTTTTCTTAGTAGAGATGGCAAGTCTTGAACTCATGAGCTGAAGCAGTCCTCCTACATAGGCTCCCAAGTGTGCTAGGATTGCAGGCATGAGCCACCGCATCCAGCTAATTTTTGTGTTTTTGAATGTAAGTGTATTTCACTTAAAAAGAGTAGTAATTCATTGAGAACTTAAGAGTTTCATGGAACATAGATAATTAAGATTATTAGAATTTATTATTTCAAAGATGAAATAAATACTATGTAAACAGAAAAGGACAGCTAAGCAATGGATTTAGGGATAGGACAAGAGGGTAGATAGCTACAAATTGATCCTGATTCTAGGCTGGGTGCAGTGGCTCATGCCTGTAAACTCAGTGCTTTGGGAGGCTGAGGCAGGGTGATTGATTGCTTGAGGCCAGGAGTTTGAGGCCACTCTGGACAGCATAATGAGACTCTGTTGCTGCAAAAACTATGAAAAAAATTAACTAAGCATGGTGATGTTCACCTATAGTCTTAGCTACTCAGGAGGCTAAGGGAGGAAGATGGCTTGAAGGAGATGGTCAAGGCTCTAGTGAGCTATGATCTTGCTACTTTTCCACTGCAGCCTGAGCAACAGAGCAAGATCCTGCTTTTTTAAAAAAAACAAAACAAAACAAAACATTCTAGGTTGAGTAGGTAGAAGAAGGGCCGGTTATGGCTAGAGGCTGGTGGAACAGAGATAGGAGAGTACTTTTCATAGTAATGAGACAAGCATTATAATTGGAGCTGTGGGTTCAATTTCATTGAAAAAAGAACTGGGAGGGGGTATTGAAAACAAAAGAATAAAGCATTTGTCTTTAGTCTTTGCAGGATCCTTTTGGGATTGCATTGGGGATTGATGATATTTAAATATAAGAAGTGCCTGAACAAGTTGTCTTGTATTTTTCTTAAACTCATAGTTTTAGAAATAATTGCATAGGGCCAGGTATAGTGTGGCTCATGCCTGTAATCCTAGCACTTAAGGAGGCTGAGGAAGGTGGATTGCTTGACCTCACGAGTTAAAGACCAGCCTGAGCAAGACCGAGATTGTCTCTAAAAATAGCCAGGCATTATGGCAGGCACCTTTAGTCCCATCTGCTCAGGAGGCTGAGGCAAGAAAATCACTTGAGCCCAGGAGTTTAAGGTTGCTGTGAGTTATGATGCTATGGAACTCTACCAAGGGCAACAAAGTGAGACTCTGTCTCAAAAAATAAAATAAGTGTATACCCTTTTTTCCTGACATTTTTCAAGTTGAGTAAAATTTTGTCTTGAGTTATTGAAAGATGGTGGCTTCTAGTGTTTCTGTAGAAGATAGAAAATTGGTAAAGAATACTAGTGGTGAGCCGCAATCTGTATGGAATGAACTTGGAAATTTTCAATCTTGGTTAGCTCAAATGTGGGCAATATCTATCAGGAAAGGCATGTTTCTTTTCTAGGGAAAGAAGAGGTGTGTGGAGGCCACTGATAGCTTAATCTCGGGGAAGCTTTCTAAGGACATTCTGAGGAAATGCATCATTAAGATGTGGGTTCCTGGCATTTGAGTAAGGGTCAGATGATTAAATGGCCCAAGCCAGGAAGGGGAAGCGTTTGCTTCTATTTCCTAGCTACTCATGCCTTTGTGTCTAAAATCAGGTCATCCTATATACCACAGGTTGCTATTTCCATGTCTTAACAGTAGCTGTTCTTAAAGTGGGGTATGGACTCACCTATATTTAGGGGGTTTGTGAATAATACAGATACCTGAGACTTATATACAGACCTCTACTGTATGAGTCCCTGAGTTTGTGAAATGGAATTTCATGGACGAAGTTAACCTACCCTGAATACCACTTCTTTTTTTCTTCTAAATGCCACTTTTTTTTTTTTTTTTTGGAGACAGTTGTACTTTGTCACCCTGGGTAGAATGCTGTGGTGTCATAGCTCACAGCAACCTCAAACTCCTGGGCTCAAGTGATTCTCTTGCCTCAGCCTCCTTGAGTATCTGAGACTATAGGTGCCTGCCACAAAACCTGGCTATTAGCCGGGTGTTGTAGCGGGCACCTGTAGTCCCAGTTACTTGGGAGGCAGAGGCAAGAGAATTGCCTGAGCCCAGAAGTTGGAGGTTGTTGTGAGCAGTGTGATGCCACAGTACTCTACTGAGGGCAATAAAGTGAGATGCTTTCTCTACCAAAAAACCCCCCAAAAAACAAAAAAACGACTATTTTTTAAGAGATGAGGTCTCGCTCTTGCACAGGCTGGTCTCGAATTCATGAGCTCAAGCAGTCCACCCCCCTTGGCCTCCCAGAGTGCTAGAATTACAGGTGTGAGATACTGGGCCCTAAATAACACTTTTAACCTAGTACATTGTCAAAAAGTTTTTTTTTTTTTTTTTTTAATTTTTTATTGAGACAGAGTCTCACTTTGTCACCCTCACCCTCACCCTCAGTGGAGTGCTGTAGCATCATAGCTCACAGCAGCCTCAAACTCTTGGGCCCAAGTGATTCTCTTGCCCCAGTCTCCCTAGTAGCTGGGATTGTAGGCGCATGCCACAACCTCAAGCTGTTTTCTTGTTTATCAGGACTGAGCTGGGTTCAAACCTGCCAGTCCTGGAGCATGTGGCTGGCACCCTAACCACTGAGTAACAGACGCCCAGCCATCTTTTAAGTTTTGATAGCATTTGTTGGTGAAACTGGTAGATTGATACATGAATGTTGTTGGTAGAAGTAAAAATTGGTATAACCCCTGTCTATGGCATACAGTTTTGATGTGGCCTTATAAAATTATAGATGCATATATAGCCTTTGCCCAAAACCTTCAATTATGTGTGGTAATGTGCACTTTTATGTGATTCTTACACATACTGAAATTTAAGAGAACTCACTTGGAATTTTGCATCATTTATTAAGCCATCCCCTATAGATATTATGGAGGAGTTACTCTTCCCCTTCAGGAAGTATAATTACAGGCAACAAATGTTTCCTGTTGTTATAGCAATACCTGAGGCTGGGTAATTTATAAACAAAGGACATTTATTTAGTTCTTTAGGCTGAGAAGAATTGAATGATGCTTGGCTTCTGGTGAGGGTTATATATCTTAGGTCAAAATGTGGTTGGTTGTCAAGGTCAAAGGGCAAGCAGAGTAGAAGAGAGAAAAACTGAGGGGTGTCCTGGCTTTATACAGCTTGGTCTCTTGGGAAATAATCCATTTCTGCAAGAAATAAGCTAGTTTCGTCACAGTGAGGACTCACTACCTCACTGAACTGGCATTAACTCATTCCTGAAGTATTAACCCTTAGGACCCAAACACCTCTCAGTAGGCCCTACCTCCCAGAAATGCCGCATTGGGGATCAAATTTCAACATGAGTTTTGGTGGGGGCAAACAAACCATATTCAAGCCATAGCAAATGTCTATTGCTTGATAATAAGGTTGATGGTAAAGAATAGCTGTTGAGTGTTTTCTGCTGCTCAGGGTTTTGCCAGAGATCATTTTGTGTATATAATTGTAAGAAATAAACAGAATCTCACTCTGCCCCAGGCTGGAGTTTATGTTGCTTGTTTTTATTTATTTATTTATTTATTTATTTATTTTTTTTTTGGAGACAGAGTCTTACTTTATCACCCTTGGTAAAGTGCTATGGCTTCACAGCAACCTCAAACTCTTGGGCTTAAGCCATTCTCTTGCCTCAACCTCCCAAGTACCTGGGACTATAGGTGCCTACCAAAATACCTGGCTATTTTTTAGGCAGGGGGTCTTTTTTATTTTTCAGATACTGACTCTCACTTTGTCATCCTGGGTAGAATGCTGTGGTCATAGCTCACAGCAACCTCCAGCTCTTGGGTTTAGGCAATTGTCTTGACTCAGCCTCCCTAGTAGCTGGGACCACAGGTGTCCTCCACAATGCCTGGCTATTTTTAGAGACAGGGGTCTCGCTGTGGCTCAGGCTGGTCTTGAACCCATGAGCTTAGGCATTCCACCCGTCTTGGCCTCCCAAAGTGCTAGGATTACAGACGTAAGCTGGGATTCCAGCCTCTGAAACAGTAATGTTTTATTGCATGTATTGAATGAGAGGTATGAGATTCAGGAGTTTCTACGTGATAGTTTTAGATAGTTAAGTACAAAGGAATGAAACTAAGACCTCTTATGTTTGAAATTGAGTGATTCAGAATACTTTAAGGGCATAATCTCATTTATGTTTTGAAGAGTTGTTATGTGGATTATCCTAATAAGACAACCATGTATTTGTGAGAAAAATATGGAGAAGACAGGCTTAAGCTCAGATTTTTACCTCTTAGCTATGTGACCTTGAGCAAATCTTTTAAACTTTAAAAAAATTACTCAGTGTTGATTAGTATTTAAGGGAAAGTTGATACTCTGTAGAAGCCATTTTATGCCATTACTTTCAAGTATTTTGGTAAGACTTATTGTCTTACATGGTGGCATGAGAGTATTCTTTTCCTCGGGTATAATACGGAACCAATGTGAACAGAAAAAACCCTGTAGAATCCTATTTTTAGCATACTTGGAGCCTGATAAAATGTGCAGATTACAGAAAATATGTAAGGGGGGTAGTAGTGCATCAAAGAAGCATAGAGAATATAGTGATATAGTGAGAGTATCTCAGGGATGGCTGATTTCAGAAAGTGCAAGTGAAAAATATCCTTTGTATGTGACAACGGGAACAGGTAAAGGAATGAGTAGGCTACAAGATAAGATATGTTAGGGCCATATGTAACACTTTTTGTGTTTGAGACAGAGTCTCAAGCTGTCGCCCTAGGTAGAGTGCTGTAGCAACACATCTCACAGCAACCTCAAACTCTTGGACTTAAGCAATTCTCTTGCCTCAGCCTTTCAGGTAGCTGGGACTACAGGCGCCCGCTACAACACCCTGCTATGTTTTGGTTATAGTTGTCATTGTTGTTTGGCAGGCCTGGGCTGGATTCCAACCCACCAGCTCCGGTATATGTGGCTGGTGCGCTAGCCATTGAGCTACAGGCGCCCAGCCTGTAACAACTTTTGTACAAATGAAGCCATTTTAGTAGGCATTTGTCTCTGGAATCAGTGGAGAGAACTGTATGAAGCCTGAGGGCCGTCTATCTTAACACATAGAATTCTTTGGAGTCAGCTTTTGGGCAAAACCTTTAATCATGTGTCAACTGGTATGAAATAGAATGTATGTGTTAATAACGATTATATGGCAACATGGAGTTAAATGTTATTCAGGTACTGAAAATGTATAGTTTGGACGTGTAATGTAGATGTTGATGAAATAAATCAGAAGAAAGTATTTGAGCTTTGTGAGGAAGACAGCACTGATGGACACGAATAATTACTTTTTTTGAGGCAGTCTTATTTTTGTCACCCTCCATAGAGTGTTGTGGCGTCATAGCTCACAGCAACCTCAAACTCATGGGGTCAAGTGATGTTCTTGCCTCAACCTTCTGAAGCTAGGACTACAAGTGTCCCCACAATGCCCAGCTATTTTTTAGAGATGGAGTCTTGCTCTTGCTCAGGCTGGTCTCCAATTCCTGAGCTCAGGCAATCTACCTGCCTCTGCCTCCCAAAGTGCTGGGATTACAGGCATGAGCCACCTCGCCTGACCATTGACACAGATAATTATCAAGATATTTATATGCTGTCCAGTTTGCTCTTTGTAGTTTATAGTTCTGTAAGTTTTTTTGGGGGAGGGGACAGAGTCTTACTATTTCACCCTCAGTAGAGTGCTGTAGCGTCACAGCTTACAGTAACCTCCAACCCTTGTGCTTAAGCGATTCTCTTGCCTCAGCCTCTCAGATAGCTGGAACTACAGGTGCCTGCCACAACACCTGGCGATTTTTTGGTTGCAGTTTGGCCGGAGCAGGGTTTGAACCCGCCACCCTTGGTATATGGGGCTGGTGCCCTACTCACTAAGCCACAGTCACCGCCCATTCTGTAAGTTTTCAAAATATTTTTTGAGACGTCTCACTCTTTCGCCCTGGGTAAAGTGTTGGGGCGTCATCAATAGCTCACAGCAACCTTAAACTCCTGGGCTCAAGTGATATTCTTGCCTCAGCTTCCTGAGTAGCTACGACTGTAGGCACCTGCCCCTGAGGCCTGGCTAGTTATTTATTTATTTATTTATTTATTTATTTATTTATTTATTTTTGAGACAGTCTCACTATGTCGCCCTCAGTAGTGTCGTGGTGTCACAGCTCACAGCAACTTCAAATTCTTGGGCTCAAGGGAGGCTCTTGCCTCAGGCTCCCAAGTAGCTGGGACTATAGGCGCCCACCACATGCCTGGCTGTTTTTTGTTGCATTTGTCATTGTTGGTTAGCTGGGCTGGACCTGGTTTGAACCCTCCACCTTTGGTGTACGTGGCTGGCACTGTAACCACTGTGCTATGGGCACCGAGCCCCTGGATAGTTTTTTTTAATTTTTATTTATTTTTTCCTATTTTTACCAGAGACAGTGTCTTGGTCTTGCTGAGGTTGGCCTGGATCTCCTGAACTCAAGCAGACCACTGGGCTAGGCCTCCCAGAGTGCTAGGATTATAGGTGTGAGCCACTGAACCCCACCTAATTCTGTGAGTTTTAAGAAACTTATGTGTTTGTCTGACCATCACCATAATCAAGTCATGGGAAAATTCCAATACTCCCATGTCCAAAGCCCTCCAGTACTCTTTGATAGTCATTTTTTCCTTTCCAGCTCAAGTTCTTGGCAACCACTGATCTTGTTCTATCCATATATGTATTTTTGCTTTTTCCAGACTATCATATAAATGATCTCATATAAGTAGCTCATCAAGCCTGGCTTCTTTTACTTAGCATTTGATATTTGAGATACAGCCTCATTGCATGTAAGCAGCAATTTGTGCCTTTTTATTAATGTGTGTAGCATTTCGTTGTATGGATGTAATGTAATTTACTTATCCATTCACCAGTTGAAGGATATTTGAGTTTCAACTTTTGGTGACTGCAGATAAAGCTGCCTAGACGTTTTTATAGTTTAGTTTTAGGTTTTTACGTTTGAGTCTGGTGTCCATTTTTGAGTTGAATTTTGCATATGATACAAGGTATGGGAAGAATTAACTTTTGCCATATCCAGTCATTTTAGCACCATTTGTTGAAAAGACTGTCTTTCTTCATTGAATTGCCTTGGCACCTTTGTGAAAAATCATGTGTATATGTAGGTCTATTTCAGGACTTTTTGTTATATTCCATTGATTTATTATTTATTTATTTTTGAGACTGAGTCTTAACTCTGTCACCCACGTTAGAGTGCTCTAGCATCATAGCTCACAGCAACCTCAAATTCTTGCGCTTGAGCATTCCTCTTGCCTCACTCTCTGGAGTAGCTTGGACTACAGGTGTGCACCACTACACTTAGGTTAGATTTCCTATTTTTTAGTAGAAATCAGGTCTTACTCTTGCTCAGGGTAGTCTCCAACTTCTGAGCTCAAGCATTCCATCTGTCTGGGCCTCCCAGAGTGCTAGGATTACAGGTGTGAGCCACCATGACTGGCCCATTGATCTCTCTTGATCACCATTCACATTGTTTTGATTATTGTAGCTTTATATAAAGTAGTGCGTGAGTTCTCCAGATGTTTCAAAATGGATTTGGCTATTCAGTTTCCTTCCTTCCTTCCTTCCTTCATTCCTTCATTCCTTCATTTCTTTCTTCCTTCCTTCCTTCCTTCCTTCTTTTATTATGAAGACAGAGTCTCACTTTGTCACCCTGGATAGAGTGCTGTGGTGTCATAGCTTACAGCAACCTCAAACTCTTGGGCTCAAGTGATCCTCATGCATCAGCTTCAGCTAGCCGAGACTGTAGGTGCCCGCTACAATGTCCAGCTATTGTTCTTAAATGGGATCTCATTCTTGTTGAGCTCTTGTTGAGGATGGTCTCCAACTCCTGAGCCCAGGCCATCCATCCACCTTGGCCTCCTAGAGTACTAGGATTACAGGTGTGAGCTATTGCACATGGCTTCCTTTGTTTTTTCATCTAAGAATTGGTTTGACTTTTTTTTTTTTTTTTTTTTTTTGAGACAGAGTCTCAGTCTGGTGCCCTAGGTTAGAGTGCAATGGTGTAATCATAGCTCACTGCAACCTGAAACTTCTGGGCTCAAGTGATCCTCCTGCCTCAGCCTCCCAAGTAGCTGGGAGTACAGGTGTGCACCACCACACACCCAGCTGGTTTTTCTAACTTCTAAAGAGATAGTGTCTTGCTGTTGCTCAGTCTACTCCAACTCCTGAGCTCAAGTAATATCTTCCTGCCTCGTCCTCCAGAGTGCTAGTATTACAGATGTGAGCCACCACTTCCTGGCCTGGCTTGTTGATTTTGAAAAAATCTTAATTGGATTTTGACTGCACAGATGTTTAAAAATTGTGGTAGCATATACATAACAAAATATGTTTTGTTGGGCATAGTTTACTGGCGTAAAGTACACTTACTTTGTCATGCAACTATCATGGCCATCCATTTTTAGAACTTTTTAATCTTCCCCAAACTGAAACTCTGTACGCATGAACAACAACTCTCCATTTCCCTTTCCTCCGACATCTGATAATCATAGTTCTACTCTTTGTCTTTGCAAATTTGATTGCTTTAGGTACTTTGTATGTGTATATAATGTGTATTCTGTATTTGTAGAATCATAGGATATTTGTCCTTTTGTGACTAGTTTGTTTCACTTAGCCTGATGCATTCAAGGTTTTGTCATATTAAACAATATGTCAGAATTTCTTACTGTTTTAAGGCTAAATTATATTTCATTGTATGTATATGCCACATTTTGCTTATTCATTCATCTGTTGATGGATATTTGAGTTGCTTCCAACTTTTGGCTATTGTGAATAATAAACATCTCTTTGAATTGTTGCTTTCAATAGCCAGAGTTGGAGTTACTGGTTCATATGGTATAAGTCTATGTTTAAGTTTTAAAGGAACCAGTCATATTATTTTCCACAGTGCCTGCACCATTTTATATTCCCACCAGTAATTCACAATGTTTCAGTTTCTCCATATCCCACCAATTTTATTTATTTATTTGTTTGTTTATTTATTTATTTATGAGACAGAATCTGACTGTGTCACAGCTCACAACAACCTCCAACTCTTGGGCTTAAGCGATTCTCTTGCCTCAGCCTCCCAAGTGGCTGGGACTACAGGCATCCGTCACAATGATTGGCCATTTTTTTGTTGTAGTTGTCATTGTTGTTTAGTGGGTCTTGGCTGTGTTCAAACCCCCCAGCCTTGGTGTATGTGGCCGGCGCTGTAACCACTGTTCTATGGGCGCCAAGCCTTGTTATTTATTTTTTAGAATGGCCGTCCTAATTGATGTGAAATTGTATCTTAAGAGGTTTGATTTTTTTCCCTAATAGTTAGTGATTTCAGGATCATTCTTTTGCTTTGAGATTGATTTACAAATATACTTTAAAAGTTAAATATTCTAGCTGGGCGCGGTGGCTCACATCCATAATCGTAGCACTCTGGGAGGCTAAACAGGGTGAATTGCCTGACTCACAGGTTTGAGACCAGCGTGAGGAAGAGAAAAGACCCTGCCTCTAAAAAGAGCAAGGTGTTGTGGTGGGTGCCTATAGTCCCAGCTGCGCAGGAGGCTAAGGCAAGAGAATCGCTTGAGCCTAAGAGTCAGAGATTGCTGTGAGCTGTGACACCATGGCACTCTACCAGGGGCAACAAAGTGAGACTTTGTCTTAAAAAAAAAAAAAAAAAAAGTTGGGCAGCACCTGTGGCTCAAAGGAGTAGGGTGCTGGCCCCATATACTGTAGGTGGCGGGTTCGAGCCTGGCCCTAGCCAAAACTGCAAAAAAATAAAATAAAATAAAAATAATATTAATGATAATAATAAGAAGAAAGTAAAACCATTTTATTTCTGTTTTTCAGATGTTCCCTTATGCACACATGTAGCATTAGAAAAAAAAGCAAGAGACACTATTTTGTACATAGGCTTTTGTATACACTTCTTCTCTACTTTTCTTTCTTTTTTATGTAGCTACACTTTTCAATGTAAATGAGATTTCATTTTCTGTTTTCTTAATTTTTTTATTTGTAGTTTTGCTCTTAAAATTTTGTTTTTTTCTTTTTTTGAAAGCCTCAGCCTCCCGAGTGTCTAGGACTATAGGCATGTGCCATGCTTGGGTAGTTTTTTTTTTTTTTTTTTTTTTTTTTTTTTTTTTTTTTTTTTTTTTTTTTTTTTTTTTTTTTTTTGGTTTGTTTGGTGGTGGTGTGGGGGGGTG
>CAUYPK010143548.1:0-39206 GCA_963574355.1 Loris lydekkerianus
CTAAATTATAGCTTTCACATGAAGGCTATAACCCAATTATACCACAAGACTATGGGGAAAGAGGCCAAGGAAGGGGAAGGGAGGGGGGAGGTTTGGGTGGAGGGAGGGTAATGGGTGGGGCCACATCTATGGTGCATCTTACAAGGGTACATGTGAAACTTACTAAATGTAGAACTTATTTCTAAATAAAGTGTCACATAGTAACGATAACAATCTACTATAATTCTGAGGTAATTTTTCTGAGCGCAGACACAGGATAACAAGAGGTATAGTGAGTTCCTCACATCAAAAACTGGCAGCATGAAGCCAAGGACCCTGACCTGTTCGTTCAACCTTTTTTTTGAATGCTGCTGCCTTTAGACCCTGCTGCTTTGCAGCAAAACCTCCAAGGCCTACAATTCCCTTTGTGAAACTAAACCACAGAAAGAAAGAACCCTTGTCTGGCAGCTAAAGGCAATCTGCCAATTTATTTCCATCCTTCATCTAATTCTAAGTTAGCCAACTAAGTGAAAAGGGTAACCAGAGACAAGAGAGAAGGCCGCTGATAAGAATGCCAGACAAGGAAATGAAACGTTCATGAGAGTTCATGCTGTAGGTCTCAGGCTCATGTGATGTGACTCTCAGTGACTGTGGCTGTTTAAAGAACCAAGATTGCATTAAAAAAAAAAGTGGACAAGGGGACAAAAAATAATGGTACAGAAAGAACATAGACATACTATAAAACACAGAATAGGAGAATATCCCCAGAAAGGGGCTGCTTTTGGACTAGACCTGAGTCTTCTGGTCCTTCTAAAAGAGAATGGTGTTCTTTTGATGTTTGGAAGTACCTCCCTGTAAAGGTAAAGCAGAGACCAAGCTGGGTGTATGGTTCTTACATTGTATTCCTCGTGTGACTTACACACATGTCAAACCATTTACACAAGTTCAGACAGTTAAGTTTGCAAACTCATCATAACTGCTAGATACCTCACTGCTGAATATCCCCATAGGCACCTTCAAAGTAGTCTCCTTGGTGATCTGGTGACTGTAGCCTTATTCAGCAATGAGGTATGTTGTGCGGTGCGGAAGAGAGCCACAACATGGCTGAGTGAGAATTCCCAAAGTGGGGGCTTTTCTGAATCCCCGGCAGATAAAGGGAGGAACAGCACGATAAATTCACACACAAAGTTTCGGTCTAGAGACCGGAAGATAGACACTGTATTGGCCCATAGCAAGGCAGACAGGTGCTGCCCTGAACTGAACTCTCAAGAGCCTTTTACTGGGATTTTGGAGGGCATCCATATACAAAGTAAAAAAGTGAGAAGTTAACAATCTCATGTTTTAATTAAGCAGGCGGGCTTTTGTTCAAGAGGTTAGCAGGGTGAAGGACAGTGGAACAGTGGATTACAGATCAAGCGACATAGTGGTAGCAACTTAATAAGGGACAGTTAGAGCACACAGGATAGCTATAACTTCAGGGTAATTGTCAGCTGCTTTCTAACTTTACTGATATCTTGTCTCTGCTAAGCTGCTGATTTATATCTAAACATTTCCCAGACTAGTTTCTTATCTAACCTGCTGAACATTCTGACACTCCACCTTGCCGCTGTGGGGGGGGGGGAGGGCTGAGGCTCAGAGCCATTCCTGCACAAGTCCTCTAGAATGCCAGCCTATACTATGCTTCTAACCACATCATGTAGAATCTTTTCCAGGATGATTTCATGAGTTTAATATCTGACCTCATATATTTGCTTTTCCTCAGAATTCAGTCCATTATTCCATATCTTGTAGGCACCTGCTGTGCATATATTATATTGATTCTGCTCCAAAATGTGAGAAGAGATTGCACATGAGGTGAGAGCATTGTTGCTTCCTTTTGGCATTCAAGTGCTGGGTATTCCAATGAAGATCAGCCTCTCACATCTGATTTAAGGATACAGAGTAGCCCCCATCGCCAAGTCCTATCCCCCCAAAAATGAGAGTGCAGTCTCTAGGTCTCCAGATCATGTAATGTAACTCTCAATGGCTGTGGCTGTTTAAAGAACCAAGATGCAATGATGAAAAGGAAAAAAAAAAAAAAAAAAAGTGGACAACGGGACAAAAAATAATGGTACAGAAAGAACATAGACACTATAAAATACAGAATAGGACGTCAGAAGAATATCCCCAGAGAGGACTAGACCTGAGTCTTCCCCTTCCAGCTAATGGCACAGCATAAAGTGTCCTGTTATGTGATGACCTGAGGCAAGTTATTTAACTTCTTTAAGCTTCAGTTTCCTTGTGTATGAAAAGGAAGGGTGGGGAGAATACAATGGGCACAGTAATGTAACAGAATTCAGCACAGTGTCTGACACAAAGTACCTGCTGGTGAAGTCAATTCCCTTGCCTTTCCGCGCTTCCTAGCAACCTCTATCTCATCATCAGTTACCCCGACAGGAGGTGCGAACTGCGTTAAGTTCACACTGAGGAATGAATTGCTGATATTAGAGCCTTTCTTGAAATTTACTTTTTGCAGAGAAGAGGGACTGGGTGCCGGCAGGACATAAAGCCATGGGTGGCTAAAACAGGGATGGGCATGAAAAGAGTCGTGATAGAAGCTAAAGCAACAGCATCACCTAGATTTGTCCCCAGGACACCAAAAGTAGGCAAAAATAGACTTGAGTTTCTAGGAGTTAGGCATGCTTACTGAAGGCAAGTGATCACATATTCCTAAGGTCAAACATTGCAAAAGACATTCCAAGGACAGGTGTCAGGAACCCTGGGACCTTGCCCTACAGAAGCAGCAGAGGACACTCTGGTGAGGCTTCAACATAAGCATCAGATGTTTGGGCTCTAATGTCTACCCTGTCACAGTAGCAGTATGACTTGGGACAAGCCACCCAATCACCATAGGACTCATTACCTCCCACAGTAAAATGGGAGAAAAATCGTGAGTGATTCATGAACTGCTGAGTAGGTAATTAAAAATAAATGTAGAACATCTAGCCCCAGGGCAGTTTAGGTCCTCAAACAAGAAGAACCTCTTCTCATAACCTGTGTGATCTTAGGAAGATGTTTCCTCCCTGCATATTGTTTATTCAACTCTAAACGAGGAAGTAGGAAATTAGAAGATAACCTCTGGGGTCCTTCCAGAACGAAAATTTATCCGATTCTTAGGCCAAGGCACAGCCTTTCCTCAAGGCAGTGCCCACTTGGGGACCTGGCCTAAGTCTGGCAGCTGTTTCTGTCATGCAAAGATCCAGGACAATTGGACAAAAGAACCCATGGCAGAAACAATTCCACCCAGGCCCACTGGAAAGAAAGATTGTGTCCAGATCATTCTGAAAATGAAACGTGACTTTTTTTTTTTTTTGGTTTTTGTTTCAGGTCAAGAAATTAAAAGGATAATGCCAAGCTGAGCATAATCTCTGCAGGCTTCTGCACAGTCACATGTCTGGTCAGAAATGTCATTTTAACTGATGTAAGTGTGAAGGAGTTGAAACCCCAGGGATTAAATTTCTGCTGAAATACGTATGTTTTCTGAAGGAGGAAAAAAAAAAAAGAGCTATCAGCCAGGGAATGCAGAGCCTTTTGGAAAACTGTTCGAAGCCTGATATTGGAGGTATCAGATGCCACTGGCCTTTCAGGGCCCCCATCATCTTGTAGGTTACTCTGAGATCACACCTGGCCACGCTGGCCTTGGGCTGGGGTTGGGGGAGCAACACCTGTCATAACTTGTCTCACATATACACACACACATTCCTAGGCCTGGGAACTTTTTCCCACACAAAGACATGTTTTATGACTGTGCTTGTATTTTTATGACAAAACAATCCCACATTTGCCCAAGAGGAAGGGGGATCTGAGCAGCCTGGGAGCCTGGACACCTGGGCTCTGGCAAGCTAGTCCCATCACAGCCCACCTTGTCTCCTCAGCCTGCTGCCAGTTGGCTCCCCGCTCTGCAAAGTGAGTCAGGGAGGGTGCTCCGCCAGCCTCCTTTGCTGGACGTCAGCAGTAGTTTGTGACAAGAAAAGTCTGTTTCTTTGCAGATCTGGCTGTGAGTCCTGCACATTGTCTCCCCTGGGCCTTGGAGTTTCCAGCTGTCAGGAAGGGCACAATACATCCTTCCCCCGGGTCATCGTGAAAAGTTAACGACAGAGTGCGGGAAGCTACTTTATAAAGTATGGAGGGCTGAACGCATGTGACGTTAATATCACCATCAGTAATTATTTACTTACAGTCACCCACTGGTGTGAGGCAGGAAAATGATTTGTGTGAAGTGTGAGAGTGTGTGGAAGTATAAAGATACTTTGTACAGAATAGGGAGATTTAACAAGGGCAACTCAGGTACCATCATCCTCATAGCACTCACCTTCCTGGGGGGGAGAGTAAAAGAGGCAGACACCTAAAAAAAATCGACAGCAAGGTGAGAAGATGCCCCCAGGCAAGCCCAAGGCTCAAGACCACGGTCAGGAAGAGAAAGCAAGCTGGGAATGGGAACTGGATGGCCAGGGAGGCCTCACACAGGCTGCGGGGATCATCTGGGTCCTTGAAGAATGGCAAGCACAGATTTGGTCAGGGACCCGTCCACACCCATTGTCCTGAATGAGCGCGTAGGGTTGAGCCCAAAGAGACCCTCAGACTGCTTACTTTGTAAATCCTGCTCACTCTAGTAGGACAGGTGTTTAGTAAATTCCCCACAACGTCTTTCCCCATTGGAAGAGGGCCGTGTCATGCTCTTGTCACAGCTGATGTCTTCCAGGACTAACTGGCATCACAGACGCCCCCAAAGAGATGAATTCTTGTGGTTCCCTGTGGGGGGAGGACGAGGCTCAGACAGACTCAGCAGGTAGTAGCAGCAGCAATCTCTGAAGGCCAAGGTAAGAGTGAGAGGAAAAGAGAATGGGTTAGAAAACTGTGTCAGGGACAGGTAAAACCCCAGATCTTCCACCACCAATTGTTGCCCTTTCCTATTCTGGAAAAAGGTGGGAGATTTCGGTGGGAACAGGTTAGGAGAGGAAGCTCTGTCAACAGGAATACTGGAGGCAAGTAAGAGCAGGAAGGGGTCCCTGCTTGAACACATGGGCAATCGATAAAAGTCTGTATAGTAAATGGTGGGCTTCACACCTCCACCCCACCTTGGGTAACTCTTAGAAAAGTGGCAACCAGGTTTACAGCTAGAAATTAAAGAGTTCCTCTCTGAGACACATGGCAGGCCCAGAAATGGGAGGGGGGAACCTATAGATATTGAAGTCTGGTCCCCCCCCATATTCCTACCTGAGCATCCTGTAGTGAGACCAATAAACAAGGAACTCTTCTATACACAGCTCTTCCACCCAGACTCTGAGCACTTTGTCCCTTACAAGAATGGCCTAGGGTAGCCGAGATTTGAGGAAAGCCTTTAATATAAAAGATAAACCAATGTGTGTGTATGTATAAATGGAGTAGAAGAAATTTTTTAACATGTAATAAGATCAATTTTAAACATGTAATAAGATCAAGAATTATACCCTCTCTGGGGCCAGGTGGGCAGGGAGGGCTGCCAAACATCATCTGATGTCGTTCTGGGGAACTTCACTGGCACCGCAGGACCACAGTAAACCAACCAGCCAAGTAAAGAATGGCAGAACCAAATGACATGGTCTTTGGTTAATAAAATTGTCTATGGAAAAATCACACAAAAAAGGAAGTATGAAACAAGAATAAGGTTTAATGAAGAAAGAAGAGTCAGAGTGAGGTCTTGGAAATTTTAAAATATGCTAGGAGAAATTTTTTAGAAATTGAAAGGGTTAGAATAGGAAGTTGAGAAAATCTCACAACAAGAAAAAGAGGTAAGAATACAAGGAAAGATTATAAGAAAATTAGATAATCCACCCAAGAGGTAAGAGAGCTATATAGTAAGAATTACAAGAGAAAAATAACAGAAAAAAATAAACAAAAACACTGAAAACGGTAATATTACCAAAGTAGAAATGCAAGTAATCTTGCTCAAACTAAATAGAAATTTTGTAACTTGGCTTGGCGCCCGTAGCACAGTGGTTACAGTGCCAGCCACATATACCAAGGCTGGTGGGTTCAAACCCAGCCTAGGCCTGTTAAACAACAATGACAACTACAACAAAAAATAGCCAAGCGTTCTGCTGGGTACCTGTAATCCCAGTTACTTGGGAGGTTGAAGCAAGAGAATTGCTTAAGCCCAAGAGTTGGAGGTTGCTGTGAGCTGTGATGCCACAGCACTCTACCAAGGGTGACATAACGAAACTCTGTCTCAAAAAAAAAAAAAAAAAAAAGAAAAAGAAATTAGTAACTAAAACACCCAGCATCACCTCTGTAGCAGCTGTTCTGGCTGTGGCAGGTGATCAGTCTCCAGACCTCGGAGATTTTGGTATTCCAAAACCAACCACCTGCTGCCCCCTTGGGGGTCTCAGCACTGGCTGGCAGCCCCTCATTCTCAGAGGTCTGCATCTCAGCTCCGCAGACCTCCTCCCTCAAACTCCTGGGTTCTAATTATTCCAAGGCTTTCCCTTTGTTGCCCTAGATATGCCAGCCACTTCTGCAGTTACTATCCTTGTGTTCTCTCAGCATCCAGTCTTCATTTCTTCAGTTCTTTAACATCCATTTAACCTGCCTTATGTTAATGTCTTGAAAACAAGGGATTTGATGTCTGTTTTCTGACAGAACCCTGGCTAATAAAAGCACTTATTACCATCCCAGGCAACAAGCCCTCAGAGAAATCTGAGGTTTAGTACAATCTTGATTCTACACTCAGAAAATGGTCAATCTAAGAAAAAAGTGGACAAAAGACATTTTCAGGGGGAAAAAAAGTTTCCAAAGTGTTACATGCACCCAGGAAGCCATGGCATGATTTATTGAATAAAACAAAGGAAAAACATCATGAAGAAATAAGACATGGGATCCAAGAAAGAAGGAAGGAAGGAAGAGCAGCTGGGATGATGCAAAAGTCTTGGGATGCAGCTTAGTCCCAGGGCTGGAGAGCAGCCAGCCCAGACTAGAGCAGGAAGGAAGCTTCCGTTTAAAAACAGAAGAGTGATGGGTGGTGCCTGTGGCTCAAGGAGGAGGGCGCTGGCCCCATATACTGGAGGTGGGGGGTTCAAGCCCGGTCCTGGCCAAAAATGCAAAAAAAAAAATAGAGAGAAAGAAGAGTGACATAGTCTATGATATAGTTATTTACATCAAGAGGAACTTTATGACTCTCTCAGAAAGATTAAAACTGATTTTAAGAAAGGCACCTGGAAAACTAATGAAAACTAAAACTATTCTTTGAAGGAAAACACAACACTTATGTACAAGGTAGGAAATGCCATTACAGTATACTATATGGTTCAATTGTGAACAATAGTCACAGAGTCACGGTACCAACAGTAAATGTTAGTTGAACAAAAGTATCCTACAAATCCATAGTAAATGAAGAGCATATAGGAGGCTGAATGTCTTTGTAAGTGTTACCTTATTTGGGGGGAAAAAAAAAAAAAAAGGTGAGAGGTAATCTTTGCACATGTGATTAAAGATTTTGAGATAGGAGTTATCCTGGATTACCAAATGAAACTTAAATGCAATCACATAAATCCTCCTAAAAGGGAGGCAGAGCGAAATTAGACACACAGAGGAAAGCAGTGCTCTGTGACGACAGAGGCAGCAATCAAAATGGTGTGGCCACAAGCCAAGGAACGCCGGGACCCACCAATGAGAGAGGCAAGGAAGACTCTTCCCTAGAACCCCCAGAGGGAGGGCAGTCTTGCCAACACCTTAACTTGGGCCCGTGGTACTGCCTTTGGGTTTCTGGTCTCCAGATTGTGTGAAGGGAAATCTCTGTTGTTTCAAGACAAAGTTTTCAGTCATTGGTTATAGCAGCCACAAGAAACTCCTACAGGGTTATATAGGGAAGGAGATGAAATAAAGATAAATTCACACCTTCCATGTAGGACAGCGGTTCTCAACCTGTAGGTTGTGACCCCCCCCCTTTTTAATTAAAGTATAGCTGTGTACATTAATGCCATCATGGGGTACAATGTGCTGGTTTTATATACAATGTGAAATATTTTTGTCAAACTGGTTAACATAGCCTTCGTGGCATTTTCTTAGTTCTTGTGTTCATTTATATTCTACACTTAATAAATTTCACCTGTACCCTTCTAAGATGCACTGTAGGTGTGGTCCCACCAATTACCCTCCCTCTGCCCATCCTCCCCCCTCCCCTCCCCTCCCTTGCCTCTTCCCCCATGTACTACAATTGGGTTATAGCCTTCATATGAAAGCTATAAATTAGTTTCACAGTAGGGCTGAGTACATTGGATATTTTTTCTTCCATTCTTGAGATACTTTTCTAAGAAGAATATGTTCTAGCTCCATGGAATATTATGCAACCCCTTTTTAACAATGAAAATACATTGCGGCATTAGGAAGCTTGAGAACCACTGATGTAGAAAGTCAGTGGATTTTGTTTAAAATGGAAAATAGTGTTATACACAAGAGATAAACATTATAAAGAAAATGACTAGAATTGGACAGCACCTGTGATTCAAAGGGGTAGAATGCCGGCCCCATGTACCAGAGGTGGCAGGTTCAAACCCAGCCCCAGCCAAAAACTGCAAAAAAAAAAAAAAAAAAAAAAAATTAGTAGAATTGATCCGGAGGCTGAAAATAAGAGTAGGAAGGATTATTGTTTGTTAGAAGACAAAGTATTATCTGGCTTTGTAAACTACAGAAAATTAAACTATATTAGCAATGTTAAAATTGCAGTTAGATGGGAAGAATAAATCCTGATGTTCTATTACATAGTAGGGTAACTTCAACAAATCAACAGGGTAGTATGTATTTCAAGATCACTAGAAGAGAAGATTTTGAATGTTATCCGAGGAAATGATAAATGTTTAAAGTGATGAATATGATAATGACCCTCTCTGATCGTTATGCCCTTGAAACATCACACCCCACAAATATGTGCACTGATCATGTCAATTACAAATTTAAAAGTTAATAAAAAATAAAAATTTCAATAAAATTCTCAAATTTTTAAAACCTGAGAAGAGGAGACGTGATCAAGTCCTATCATTTTCAAAGAGTATTTTGCAAACCCTTCTTTCTGGATCTAGCCCAGAGGAAGAGGACAAAAAGAATAAAGATAAGGGGGGCAAGGGAAGTAGAAACTGGGCATCACGATCCCTGTGATGCCCAAGGCTCTGTAGAAGGCATCACATAAGCATTGTCACCTTAGCTCTGCAAAATAACCCACAAAGACAGGTACGAAGTATAGAATCGAGTCTGAGGAAATGAGGCAACTTCTCCCAACGTCACCCACCTTAGTCCAAACCGAGGGTCCAATCTCAATCACCAAAATGACGTAGATTATAGGACTATATAGTCTATGTGGGAATTATAGGAAGCTACCCAGAGATCTCAAGCTAAAGAACTAAGGGGGAACTAAGTTAATTGATGACTTCATACTGAATGTCAGAGTTAAAGCATTCTATAATAGACATACTCTTATTTGACAACGCGAATGTTACTTTCTTTGCCTTATTATTGCTTAATATTTCGATGCAGCAATTCTCTGATTTCTGAATGTATTTATGTTCGTTCATTCTTTACGAGGTTTTTGTTTCTAGTCTTTATCTGAAACATTGTTATTGTTATTAAATGTTAAGCCTCTTTTATTTTATGAAGAAAAAATTGGAACCCTAATAAACACATGTATGTGTAAAAAATAAATAAATAAATAAAAGAACTAAGGGGGCGGTAGGACTTTTTAGTTTTAATTTAGGAGCCTTTTTCTTTTTTTTTAATTTGAGATAAGATCATCCAGGCTGGCTGTATTCATCCAGGCTGGAATACAGTGTACAATCATAGCTCGCTTCAGCCTCAACTTCCTAGGCTCAAGCAATCCTCCTTTCTCAGCCTCCCAAATAGCAAGGACTACAGGTACCACCGTACCTGGCTACTGTTGTTGGGGTGTGTGTGTGTGTGTCTGTAAGTACACATGTAGAGACAGGAGTCTTGCTATGTTGTCCAGGCTGGTCTCAAACTTCTGGTCTCAAGCAATTCTTCCTTGGCCACCCAAAGTGTTGAGATTATACACATGATCCACCACACATGCCCCACAGGAGCCTCTTAAACACAAAGGCTAACGACCAACCTGCCACATGAATATTTTCATAATCCACGTTTCCACAAGGGTGGAACCTCAGGCTTTAGACACTCAAGGTATTTATCCAAGTAGTGAAAGCAGTGTTGGAACTCGGGTCTTCAGCTATCACATTCTCTGCTCCTTTAAACACCTGCTAAATTGAACCACACTGAAGATGAACTTGCAGTCAAATGCTGCTCTGTGGTTAGGAGGAGACTAGGACAACGCTGATAGCAAAAGGAAATGTAAAAAAGTAAAATGGCTCCAGAAAATTCATAGTCAGAGGATGAAAGTTGGCTACATTATTTGTACCACTGCTTATCATTTTCACAAGCTCATATGAAATCTGGAGCTACAAACTGACCAAAAAAAAAAAAAAAAGAAGAATAGAAAAGGAAAGCATTTTAAGCAACTTCCAGCTGGGAGCAGGACAATCTGGCTATAAGCATTGAACCAAAGCCAAAAGAGAACAGTAAATGTCTCCATCAGACAATCTACCCATTTAAATCCAATCTGCCAAACCAGGGCTCCTTCTCTCCAGTTCCAATTAACAGCCATCCTCGCAGCACCCCACATGCTGAATCACTCTCCAGCGCCATAGTTGACAGCTCATAAAGCTTGGTGCTCATCTAATCCTCCAATGGCCTGGGGCTGTATCCGTGTCACAGTAGCAAATGCACTCCCAAATTGGAACTTTATTATTTTACTGTACAAAAGTCAGCAGCATTCTTGAAAGAACTGCAAATCATCTGTTAACCCTTTCCCAGCTCACCTTCCATAACTGCCATCAGAAAACTATACTTTGCCCTAAGGAAATGATGGTGGATCCTCCCTGGAGCCTCTGGAGTCAATGTGAGTACATAGACAGATGTCCTGCTGGTATGATGTAGGATGTAGCCAAATCTTCTGGAAAAGCAAGTTCAATGTCTAAAATTATGGCTCTGTCACTTACCAGCCAGCTTACCCTGGAAAAATTGTTTTACCTGCCTGAGTCTAGAGTCTGTCCCCTGTCTAATAGACAGATTCTGCTCTTCCCTGAGAACTGCTGCATAAGGAGACCACACCAGGTGGCCACACACAGCATTTGCGCCGCATAGAAGGCTCTCTCTAGATGCTTATTTCTTTACTTCCCTGGTTCACTCCAGCCTTCCTGTTCCTTTTTTTTTTTTTTTTTTTTTCTTAGAAAGGAAAAAATGATGCACATCTTAACTCCTGGGTATAAATGGACCTTCATCTCAGCTTCCGCCCTTAATTGGAATATGATCCATCTCGAGGGGCTTAGAGGAACTCAAAAATACCTCCCAGAGTAAATGTGCACGATTTTAGTGGCCCTCAGCTATTGGAATCTATGGAGGAAAAATTCAGAAAAGAAAAACTCAAAGAATCTGCAAAAGGATAAATTTCAAGCTTCGTCATCTCCATAGTCTTGCCTGAAAATAAGTAGTTGCAAAAACCCAACAGCTATATAAATATACGTATGAAATCTGACAGTTAAGTTCACAAACTCATCCTACAAAAAGCACTTGTGCCTCATTGCTGAATATCACTATGGTCATCTTCGAAGCATTCCTCTGGGGGAGCTATGCACCAATGCCAGAGCTAGTCCATCCTTCAAAGCAATTTTGGAACGCTTTTTCTGGAATGGCCATTATTATCCTTGTCCTGAAAGTAATCAAAATGTTTTCCTTTCAATATTTCCTTCATCTTAAGTAAAGGAAAAAGTCTCTAGGGGCCAGATCAGGTGAGTAGGAAGTTTTTTGTTTTTTGGGGTTTTTTAATACAGTTTTTATTTTTTTCTAATACGGTTATTTGTTGACTGGCTAAAAACTCCTTCACAGACAGTACCATGTAAGCTGGTGCATTGTCGTGATACAAGAGACATGAGTTGTTGGCCAAGATTTCCAATTGAGATTTTTCCTATTTCTCTCCCGAAGTTTATTTGGTCTACGTTCCTCACAGCGACAATTTTGATGTACAACTTGACAAATTTTTGCAATGTTTCCATCAATCTGCTCATTACTGGCCACCCCTGACCTCTCTTCATCAGTGATACTTTCTCATCAGAAAAATAATTTAATCCATTTATACACTGCTGTTTGCTTCATGACATTAGCCCCATAAACTTGGACTATCATGTCCTTGATTTTACTTCCACTCTTGCCAAGTTTAACCAGAAATTTAATGTTTGCTCATTGCTCTAACTCAAGCTCCAGCATTCTCATGGCAATGCAAAAAAACCCCACAGTGACAATGAACGCCAGTCAAGCAGGACACCACCACACTTCAACACCAACACAGTTGCGAGACAGTGATATAATCAAGGGTACAAAACCTTACCAAGTTGCTTACACAGGGCTGCCAACGTAAGCACACAGTGGAAAACAGTGAACATAACTGTCACACCTCGTATTCATGTAACAAAATCACATTTATACCCCTGAAGTATATTGATTTTTTTTTTTTTAATGTTTAAAAGTGAATAAGTGTGGCAGTACAATGTAGTATGCAGCAACGAAGGAAACCAAATCCCACAGGTTACTTCATCCAAACAGTGTGCGATGGTGCAACACAGAACAGTCAGCAACTCTCTGGGTACGGGGGAGAGGCGAACGAGAATGGAGTTTTTCCCATTTCTTTAAGTATATAATCACAAGGTAAATTTTATTTATTTTTATTAAGTGATTTGTACATAGATCATGAATACATTTATGCCATTATGGGATTCAATGTGTTGGTTATTTGTACAAATTGGAATGCTTACATCCTACTAATTAACATCGCGTTCACCTCATTTACCCAATTACAGTGTTAAGATATTTGTGTTCTACACCTGATAGATCCAACTGTACTTGCAATATGCTCCATAGGTGTGGTCCCCCTACTAACCCTCCCTCTATCGACCCACTCCCCTCTCTTCCCCTTTCCGTCCTCCTCCCTCCTTCATCCTAGGCTATAGTTGTATTTCATTTTTCAAGTGTGAGTGATTATAAATTGGTTTCACAGTAGTACTGAGTATACTGGAGATTTTTTTTCCATTCCTGAGATACGTTAGTAAGAAGAATATTTTCCAGCTCCATCCATGTACTACCGATGTTGGCATGGATGTGGAGAAAAGGGAACACTTCTGCACTGCTGGTGGGAATGCAAACTAGTACATTCCCTTTGGAAGGAAGTTTGGAGAACACTCAGGGATCTAAATGTAGACCTGCCATTTGATCTTGCAATTCTTCTTCTAGGTGTATATCCAAAGGACCAAAAATCATTTGGCAATAAAGATACTTGCACCAGATTGTTCGTTGCAGCTCAATTCATAATTCCCAAGTCATGGAAGAAGCCCAAGTGCCCATCAACCCATGAATGGATTAATAAATTGTGGTACATGTATACCATGGAATACTATGCAGCATTTAAAAAAATTGAGACTTTACCTCTTTTATGTTTTTTCCCATCTCTTACTCAACCTTGAAAATGATTTTTTTCTACCCCAAGAAAATTCTCCTGCTGAGATGCCACAGAATACAAAGCAAACAGCAAGAAGTCACTCCTGCATCCTAAGCAGCTGCATCAGGCACCTGACTGAGGTTGTGGAAGGAAGGAATGGCCCTGAGCCCTGCAGTGCACAGAGCAGCTTGCTATGTAGTAACTGTGGGTCTGAGAAGTATTTACTTTAACTGTGGCCATTACTACTATTAAGAGCTGACATTTACTGAGATCATAATGTAAACACAGGGCCCTCTCATTTAATCCTCACTACCATCCTATAAATTTGATAATACTCTTATGTCCATTTCAGAAATAAAAAGACAGAGGTAGACACAGGTTTAAAAGCAAGTTCAAGATCATAGAATTTGTATACAGCAGAACCCAAGATTCAAACTAGTTTGCTGGATTTCAAAGGGGCAACTTAAATTATCTCTGTACTTTAAGTCTGAAATAGAACAACTTCGTTATCAAGAGATGATCTGGATAAAAATCCTACTTCAGAGCAACACGTATCCCCAAGTAGATTTGCATAGGACCCAGAATATCATGGACTCTAGGGAGAAAAAGGCAAATGTTGTAGACCAAAGAAGAAAAAAGAAGATGTACACAGAGCAGGGAAAAGGATTTTGGGGGGGGTTTTACACATTTGAGGAAGAGGAGTTTCTTCATTCTCATAGCGGGACTTGGTGTTAATAACAGGACCATATTATATTATTGATAGTAATAAATACTGGACGGACCCTTTAAAATATGTCTAGGAAACATGGAACTCATATTTCTCCCAGTTTCAATGTCCATCAGCAAGTTATTCTCCCTATTAAAGATGGTGAATAGAAGGACAGATCACAAATACATACAGGAATCCCAAGTACGGAAACTCCAAATATAATGGAGCACGCCAAAGAGAAAAGTGAAGAACTCATCCCTGCAGTAATTAACAAGTAACCCTAGATGGACAGAGGATACTCTTGGAAAAAGTCCTTTAGAAAGAGTTGGCAGTAAAAGCAAAATCTGATTAATTTACAAACTGGTTGATCATTTCCTTCACTCCAATGAGAATTATTAAAATGTTGATAACCCAGGAAGAAAAACTGAATGGCACTCAAAGAGAAACTATTTTCTAGCCATTTGTGGTTACGAATATCTTTAAATAAAAAGAAACAGAATTGCATTCTGTTCATTGTTAATATATGTTTTTATGCTTAACGTAACTGTCTACCAAAATATTTATAGTTTTAATTCCATAGTGTAGCTTGAGTCATCTAATCATATGACTTCCTTTAAAATTTCCCAACTAAAAAAAACTAGAGGTAGATATTGGTGCAGATATAGAAGCCTGATTTGGCCCCTGTAGGCAAAATTCTAGAGTAGTGTTTTACAACCTTTTTTATTTCACTCCACACTTGTACCATAATACACTTACATTATGTTGATCAAAAAAAAAAAAAAAGTAAAATAATACACTTACTGTGCTTTGAACTTCTTTTGGAAATAATTAATGATCTTTAAAAATTTTCATGACACACCTAAGATCCTCACATGGCATACCGCATTTAAAAATCTCACTGGTTGCAAAATGACCATTCTAAAGCCTAGAACAGGAAAAACAAGACAGCAGTGTAATTTTGTGCAATGTTGACTTTGCAAGACTTAATGGGGTCTGAGTGTTCTCCAGTTTTCACAGGTGCAGATACTCTAAGTTTCCATCACTAACAGAAGGCTAAGGGGGAAGAACAGAAGTTAATAACACTCTGGTCACCCCCCCAGACCCCACAACATCCTTCCTCAATTCCTTATTACCCAACCCAGAACACACATTCCCAGAAATCCTACACACAAACATATTCTTGGACTCAGATTATCCAGCAACTCTAGATTATTTTTTTCATCTAATGTTATATTATCCTCACTTTCAATCCCCCAAACAGCATATCCAAAGTAAACAGTTCCAGGCCAGCCATGGTGGCTCATATCTATAGTCCTAGGGCTGTGGGAGGCTGAGGCAGGAGGATCCTTTGAGCTCTGGAGTTCCAGACCAGCCTGAGAAAAAGCAAGAATACCATCTCTACTAAAAAAAAAAAAAAAAAAAAAAAAAATAGAAAAATTAGAAAGGCACTTGGTGGGCGTCTGTAGTCCCAGCTACCAGACCAAGGCAGGAGCAAAGGAGTTTGAGATTGCAAGAAACTTTGTGAATATTGTGTAGAAGAATACACAATAGTGTATTCACAATAGTGTTCTTCTTGATAACACTAGGAGAGGATGAACCAGGTAGAAAAAGTAATTGCCAATCTAGCAAACAAAAGGTCAAGTTGACAGAATGGATGGTAAATTGTATATGCTCCGACAAAGTGGAAATCCTTTACCTAACCCAAAATGGGAGCAGATGGCTTTGGTAAAAAGATAAAAAGTAAAATTAGCTTTCTGATTACCTCATTGTAATTATAGGGTTTCAAAGTGTATCATTCAAAGCTAACAAATCAAATATTGAAAGATCAAGTCTACGTGAGAAAACAAAACACATGAAAATTATTGATACTCACCAAAGCTGGGTGGTGGCATATTGCAAAGGAAGACTGTACAACTTCATTTTCATAGTGTTTAAAACAAGAAACCAAGAAAAGGATATTTCACAAGTATAAAATCATTCATGTAACTTCTGGAGCAAGATCATAAGCTTCTCTAAATGCTACAAATACAGTAAAAGAGGACATAAAACCATCTATACTGAAAAAAAGGTCTTCAGAAAGAAAGTAATATAGATGAGAAACTCAGATCTGTGTAACTAGAAGTGTAAGAGAAGGAATAACGAAGAATCCTGGCCTCAACTTGACAATCTTCCATCTCCATAAAACAGGAATCTCAGAGCATAGTGATAATGGACGTCAAATTTAGGCTAGATGTTTCCCAGTAAATATTTAAATGTGCAGCCTTTATTTTAGGTGGTCCTCATCGTTTATTGTCTTGCTTTTCAAGAGATAGTATAATGCCATCTATATACAAAGGGAAGCTGGAGACAGAATTATCTGATGAAAAAGAAAATAGAGAAACAAGAGATTCTGGATCTCGTTAAACTGACTGGTAACTATGGGATAAACTGTCACTTGTACTGTCATTTAACACCTACATACTCAGGAACAAAAGCAGACGTTTGTGAGGGAAAGACCACAAAGAACTGACTTGTCCAAGGTCACACAGCAAAACTGGAACTCCAATCCACGTCTTACTCTCCATTGCCATGAACTACAAAGAAGTCATGGGAATCTACATATTTCACAAGTACACAATCAATAAAGGCGCCTTTTATAATCCACAATAGACACCAGGATAGTGCTTTGGTAACTGTAAGGAATGTCTGCAGCTTCCCAGAGAGTACCTAGTTCACACCCAGAAGCAAAAAAAGAATCTATGACAGTTGCATCAAGCTGCTGGTCATTGAATTACAATGGAGAATCCACTTGCCAACACTGTTCTAGGAAAGACTGCAGAGTAGGCTTTTTTTTTAACTGGAGTCAGTTTCCTCTCTTCCTGGAATGGCTTACTGTAGCAGTAAAGACCTCAGAAAACAGACCTGCCTACCATTCCCCTGGGCATCCTTCTGCTGATTAATCACAACAGCTGGATCACACCAGCTGGGAAACACCCCTCCTGCCTCTGAACAGGCCTAGCACTTGATGTCTATACCATCCATCTGATAGTTAACATATACTGTACTAGATTTGGGGAATATTTTGAAGTGCATTATTCTTAATTTCCTATCAAAATTCTACACTATTTCAGGACGAGGATCTACACATTATCTCCAAAGCACCCAGCAGTATGCAGAATGCCCAGTGATTGTACACTAATATAAGGATAGCCCTGAGTATTCAGGGTGAAGTTAATGAATTATGATGAGGAAGTGATACTCAGATCACAAGAAGCAAAAATATAGCCTGTTCGTTCAGAAGGCATCTGCTCTTCTACTTGATAAACATCTCTGTACCCACCCAGCATTAAGCAAATGGGAGATTCCTACTGGGAAGAATAGGGCTGTTTAAAGTGGAGCAGAATCCATCACCCTTCCTGGTGGGCTCCATCTTTTGTCTGTATTTATTCAGACAAAGGGGGGAAGGGGGGAAGGAGAAGCGAGGGGAGGGAGAGAGGAGATAGATAGTCCCCAGAGGGACAGATAGTAGGGGGACCACACCTATGGAGCACATCTACATAGAAGGTGTAGAACACAAATGTCTCAATGCTATAATTGAGTAAATGAGATGAAAGCTATGTTGATTAGTATGACGTAAGCACTCCAACTTGTACAAATAATCAATATATATAGAATATATAGAATCCCATAATGGCATAAATGTATTTATGATCTATGTACAAATGACTTAATAAAAAAAAAAGATGTGCTTCAGCTGAACATGTCCTCTGTTCCTGAGTAAGGCCTCATTCCCAAATTCCTCTAGGCTTGCCTACTCAGAGAAGCTAGGCCTGACAATATGGGACTCTCTTGTCCTGCTCATCCCTCTCCCTTAAAATTATGACCTCCCTTAAAACTAAAAAAGATTCTAAAGATTTAGGGTTTTTCTTTTCCTCCCTCTCAGCCCTGCCCAGTTCCCTCTTATCCAGCAGCAGTTCTCAAAGGCTCAGAATTATAGGGCATCCATGATGTCAGAATCATTTTCACCATACTACTAAGATGTCATTTACCCTTTTTACTCTTATTCTTTCATGAAGGCAGGAGGTATTTCCCGGAAGCCATGTGATGTATAAGGTTGCCTTTGCTCTGAATATGTTTATCTTCTAAGTGTTATCTAAAGCAGTATTATAGAACTTAATTTTATTCTAAAATAAATATGTGTTTTAAACACGCATTTCTTGTATTTTAGGATCAATCACTGGCTCAAAGGGGTAGATGAGAGACTTAAGTTTCCAACCCACAGCTGCACTATCTGTAAAATGATGAGAAAGATCAAATCGACGTATCAGAGTTGTCTCTAACTCGTGGAACGGAAGAAGAAGAAACTGTTTCAAAGGGACTAAGCAAAAAGGGTAAATAAGAAATAAAAATATAGCAAAAGCTATATTTTCCTTAATTTTATAGGTGATCATTTACCAGGTATATCTTATTCCACAGATTATTGAAGAGTATTTGGGGTCATTTGCTTCAGTGTCTAAAGCAATAGCTAGAGAAGGGAACAGCATAATAGTGAGTTTAATAAAGTTTGTACACATGACGTTTACTGACCAACTGATGAAGAGTTGGTTAACAAAATCATGATACTGACAATTTCCAAACACACAGTAACTTGATGATTTAAAATTTCATCTGTAAACATAAAAAAGTATCTTCTTTGCAGAATTGCACTTTTATTTACAAGTAGGTGAGCCTATAGATACATATATAGCTAAACTTACTTTACTTGAATTTGTCTGTTTTCAGCGATGACTAATAATCAGAGATATTTTATGTCTGTGCTTGGCAACACACACACAGTGTTACTAGGATATTCAAAGTGTTGAATAATTTTTAAACATCTCATGCTTTATCTTGGACAAACTACATTGACATTTGAACTAAGGACGCAACTGCAGTGGTGGTTAAAATTGCTTCTCACTCAGCAAGAATCAAAGACGGGGCACCAAACTCTATGAGCGGTCCTATTCCTCAACATCACATATTAGCGAGGAGGAAAAAATTCCAAATCATCTTAAGAATGTTCTTGAGGAAGCAGGAAAAGTGGTAATGTTGTTCAGTTTTGACCTCTGAGTGTATGTCTTTTTAATATTTGGTGTGATTAAATGGAGGATATGCACAAAGCCTTCCTGCTACAGACTGAAGTCCGCTGATTGAGGCACTTACGTGGTCAAACCATCTCCTTTCTTCATGGAACAACACTTACTTGAAAGAACGACTAGTCATAATACTATGGTTATTTAGATTTGGATATTTGGCTGATGTTTTCTTAAACATGAACAAAGTCAAAGTCTTCCACTTAAAGAGAAACAAGCGTCAGTATTTGTGGCCAATGTATAGAATTTGAGCTTTCAAAGGACATAAGAATATTGAAAAATTTTCCAATATGTAGTGACCTGATGAAGTTAGTGATTAATGAAGGTGATTTTTAAAAAATAAAACCGGGTCGGTACCCATAACACAGTGCTTATGACACCAGCCATATGCACCCAGGGTGACAGGTTGGAACCCAGCCCAGGCCTGCTAAACAACAACAACTGCAACAACAAAATAATAGCCAGGTGTTGTGGCAGGTGCCTGTAGTCCCAGCTACTTGGGAGGCTGAGGCAAGAGAATCACTTAAGCCCATGAGTTTGAGTTTGAGTTTGAGGTTGCTGTGAGCTGTGATGCCACATCAATCCACATTGAGAATATTTGCATGACTTGGTGAACTAATATCTTCCAAATCACCAATGTAGGAAAATTATAAGATCATACAAATAAACACATAATCCAAATGCAAGAAAAACCAATTTCACAGAGCACAAAAAAATTAATAGTTTCACATTTCACTAAACTTTAAGAAACTACCACTTGAGGGTTGATAAAGTATCAAAGAACACTAACAGTTATCTGAAAAGGCTAAAATACTCCTGCACTTTCCAAGGACATTTCTCTGTAAAGCTTCTACCAAATATGCTTCAACCAAAATAGTACATTGCAAGAGCAGATATAACAATACCACTGTCTTATTAACCCACACATTAAAGGGACTTGCAAAAATGAGAAAAAAAAAAAAAAAAAAAAAAAAAATGCCTCTGTACCCATTAAATATCTTGTTTGGGAAAATATAGTCCTCTTAAATTAAAATATGTTATTTAACATGTAGCTGCCTACTTTTGTTGCTATCAAATAAATATCCCAATTTTTTCTATTTTTTATTGTTTTTATTTTTAATATTCTAAATATTTTCTAGCTTTATTTTCTAATAAATATTCCAATTTTTTCTGTCTTAGTAAGATTAAATACGACCCACATAAACAAAACCACTTAATAGTCCTCATTTTTATGAATTAAAAGGATCCCAAAGACCCGAAACTTACAGAAGCACTACTTTTAGCTGTCAAGAGTCAAAAGCGTCTTTTCAGCTGACAGCATCCTGGCCTTAAGTCTTACCACTGAACAGAGAGGAAAAAATGGTCATTGCCTTTTGACATTCTCCCTCGGATGTCTTCATCACTGCTTTACTTCTCCCCACAGCAGTGCCGCCCCCTGCTGCCTACTCGCACCCTCTGTCCTGCAATAACGGACAGAGAAAATGGAGAGGAAAGGAGCGAGACATGAGGATATCTTTGATTGCATCTGTTCCCAGCACCCGGTATCGTTCTATTTCCTCCCAACCCATCACATTCATAGGGATTCTTTACTGCTAACACCAGTGTGCGGTATCAGCGTAATTTACTGGAAAGGGCTGGCAAGTATCAGTTCAAATCCTGGTCCCACCTGTCCCCTTTCTGGGGGACTTTGGGAAAGCCATTCAGTATGATGGCCACTCAGTTGCCTCTGCTGTAGACTACAGAGAGGATTAACTAACTTTCAGGGTTAGTACTAGGTTTGCACAAAGTGTGTGCGTTACCCAGCACCTAGGAGGCACTGACCAATTTTACTTTCTTTTTCCCACTACCATTTGTCCTTAAATCCCATTCCCACGTCCCAAGGCAAAGAAGAAGTGGCAAGGGTTCAATCTATACAATGACCATCATACCCCTGACCTACAGCATAGATGAGAATTCTTGGCACCATCCCTTACTCATCGCCAGCCTCTGCACAAGAAAGCCTGGGGGAAGCATACGCATTTTCCCTATTATATCTCTGACAATCTCAAAGAAAAGTTTCTTTTGTGAAAGAAGACACTAAAAGTGATGTCCTGGTAGGTCTTCACCCTGAACATTCACATTGTGGGCAAAAGCTGCTCTGGCTTTCATCTGATAAAGTGAAATGTTATTATAAGACCCCTTCAGCTTCGGCCCCAGTGTTTGACAGGTTCCCTATAGAACAAGAAGAGACATTTTTGAGACAGGCATATGGTGACTGCAGCAGAACTCCAAATGCATTGCTGAAGGATGTAGATTCTGGAGACCAAGAGAGACTTGTGCTAACAGCCTGCTGTCTTTCTCTCTAAAGTTATCTGAGTGTCCAACACCCTGGTGGTGACATGACCCTGGTAGTGACATGACCCAATTGCTTGGGCAGGGCAGAACAAATTAAAACTAGAGTTGTGCTGGAGACAGAATTCCAAAGCCAAGCCATGAAGCTACAACAGTAAGAGGTTTCCCAGACAGTCTGCTCCAAAGCCTTGTGTTTCCGATTTTCTCTCCAAGAGCCTTGGGGCAGAGGGTGCTTTCTCATAGCATTTTCCAAACCACTTAAAGTGGGCCCCTTCCTAGCACAGCCACCCTGACCTTGTACTTCTCCCTCCAGGCATTAACAGATTATGCTTTGAGGAGCCCACTCTGGCCACAGCTCTGGCACCTCTGTCGAGATGCTACTCAGAGCCTGGAAAGAATCTGTCTTGTTTTATTTCCTAATTGATAAACTCTGCTTGGAGAAAACAAGTGAAATTTGAGATACCTCATATAGCTGGGGCAAAGAACAATCAGAAGACCACTGCTTTTATAAGCAATGGGATTATAAATTTAAAAGCTTAACTCAGCCAATCCACACTCTTTTTTAATGCAGATTAATATGAGGGTACAAATGTTTAGGTTACATTGTTCTCATTTCTAAGGTAAAGTTCAAGTTGCAGTTGAGCGCTTCACCGGGGGCGTGCTGAACACACATGGTGTACATTAGGTGATCACTCTCCTCCTACCTCCCTTCTCCTGCCTCTTCCCTCCCCTAGACTATACCTGTGTTTCTTCTTTCACGTGAGTGTATAGTTGTTTATATATTGGTTTCATATCAGTATTGAATACATTGGCTACTTTTTTTTTCCATTCTTGAGATACTTGAAGAATGTATTTCAACTCCATCCATGTAAACACAAAAGATGTAAAGTCTCCATCTTTTGGAGACTTTGGTTGAATAGTACTCCATGGTATTCATATGCCACAATTAATCCTTTCCCGGGGTGATGGGCACTTGGGTTGCTTCCATATCCTGGCAATTGTAAAGTGAGCTGCAATAAACATCCTAGTGCACATGTCTTTGTGGTAAAATGATTTTTGTTCTTCTGGATAGAGATACCTAGTAATGGGATTGCAGGATCAAATGGAAGGTTGACTTTTAGTTGAGAACTCTCTATACTTCTTTCCGTAAAGGTTGTATTAGTTTGCAATCCCAGCAGCAGTGTAAAAGTGATCCCTTCTCTCCACATCTGCACCAGCACCTGCAGATTCAGGACTTTGTGACGTGGCCTAATCTCCCTGGAGTTAGGTGATATCTCAGAGTGGTTTTGATCTGCATTTCTCTGATGATTAGGGACAGTGAGCACTTTATGTGTTTGCAGGCCATTCATATGTCAGAGAAGTTTCTGTTCCAGACCCTTGCCCACTTCTAAATGGGGTTGTTCGCTCTTTTCTTGTTGATTTTTCTCTGTAGATTCTAGTTGTCAGCCCTTTGTCAGATTCATAGCAGCAAAGACCTTCTTCCATCCCAAAGGCTGCCAGTTTGCGCTAACTGTGGCGCCCTTAGCTGTGCAGAGCTTTTTAAGTTTCATCACATCCCATTTATTTTTGATGTTGCTGCAATTTTCCAAGGGGTTCTTCTTCATAAAATATTTCCCCAGGTCAATTTTGTCAAGCATTTGCCCCACACTCTCTTCTAGAATTGTTACTGTTTCATGTCTTAAATCTTTTATCCAGCAAGAGTCGATTTTTGTCAGTGGTAAGAGGTGTGGGTCCAATTTCATCCTATACATGTGGCTAACCAGTTCTCCCAGTATCATTTATTAAACAGGGATTCTTTCCTCCAGAGCATGCTGGCTCATGCCTGTAATCCTAGTACTCTGGGAAGCCAAGGCAAGTGGACTGCTGGAACTCAGGAGTTCAAGTCCACATTCTTCTATATCTTTAAATGGGCTTTCCAGTGGGGTCTGCCTCACCACACTCTAACAGGAGTGAATTGTCATTCCAGGTATTCCTAGTGTGTAATTTTGGCCAAACATGAACTTGCAGCCCATCTTAAATCAAGCCTTATTAAAAGAGAAACATCCTGTGTGCCATGCTCGCTTTACCATTATGCTAAAAGGCACAGTATATAAAAATATCCTAAATTTAGATGGGTAAGAAAAAGAAATTTTTCTATCTTAACCACACCCTACCTCACCCAGCAAGACAGCCCTGAATTTGCAAAGCTGCATCAAAGTTAAAAATCAACCCAGGCTTCCAAACGAGAGACCAGTGCAGGCACTGAGAGCTTGAGGCTCTCATTTGGACCATGCCAAAATATCCCGAGCACCCAGGGACAGAGAGCCATGAGATCACACACAGCTTCCAACCTGACACTGCCGTCCACTCAGAACCTTCAAGGAGAGTCTAGATGGATAAAAGGCTAAGTAGAAATAGTGAAACTCTGCAAAGTGGGAATAAGGGGAAAAGGAAGGAAACGAGTTGCCCAAAATACATTAAAATACTGAAGTACCCTGTTTCCCTGAAAATAAGACAGTGTCTTATATTAAGTTTTGCTCCCAAAGATGCGCTAGGTCTTATTTTCAGGGGACGTCTTATCTTTCCTGTAAGTAGGTCTTATTTTTGGAGGATGTCTTATTTTCAGGAAAACAGGGTAGTATAGAGTATGCTGCCTTCTAAAAGAAAAATGCAAAAATAACTAACATACAGTGGAACCTCCATAGCTGACCATACATTGACAACCTCCTTAACTTGACCTAATTTTCATAGACCGGACATGCACTACACGTCCGTATCAGTACAGTAGGCCTAGTTCCGTATGCTGACCATCTCTGCATGTTGACCAGTTTGTTACAGTCTCTTGGGTGATCAACTACAGGGGTTCTATTGTATACACATATTTACTTTTTTTTTTTTTTTTTTTAAGTGACAGAGTCTCACTCTGCTGCCCTCGGCAAAGTGCCATGGTGTTACAGCTCACAGCAACCTCTTCAGCTTAGGCAATTCTCTTGCCTCAGCCTCCCTAGAAGCTGGGACTACAAGTGCCTGCCACAACACCCAGCTATTTTGTTGTTGTTGTTGCAGTTTGGCCAGGGCCAGGTTTGAACCCGCCACCCTCGGTATATGGGGCTGGTGTCCTACTCACTGAGCCACAGGCGCCGTCCCACATATTTACTTTTCATAAAAGGAAAAAAAATGGTAGGTAGGATAAACCCAAAAACTAATGAAAATGATTCTCTACGGAAGGGGGTAGGAATGGAGTAAATGAGTTTAGGAAACAATGAGATTTCTTTGAGTACATCTTCTTACATAATTTTGACTTTGAATGATGTGAAAAGTTTAGATATTTAAAAAATAAAAACAAATCACAAAGGATATAAAAAGGAAACCCTAAAATTGAATCTAAATAGAAATAAATGATCCTAACCATATATAAAATTAAAAACATATGCGTACAAATAATTTTAAGTAACTTGAACACAATGGGGTTTACAGTAGTCCCCCTTGTCCCTGGGGGATACATTCCAAGACGCCAATGGATGCCTGAAACCACAAATAAGACCAAACCCTATATGCATGCTGTGTTTATTTTCTATACATGCCTACATAAAGTTTGAAATATGACACCAAAACTAACACAAATTTCTTTTTCCTTCTTCACAATTTCACAGATTTGTTCTCACAGTGTTTTTTTCCAGGTTTGTTAGTGGTGTGGCCATACATGACAAGTCTTTTTCCTGAGAGATGCATTCAAAAATCTGTAGGATGGCCCTGATGGTGAATGGCTTAGCACAACGGAGATGCTGGATCCACGGAGGGTGTGATGGGCAAGGTAGGGCAAGGTAGGGCGAGGTAGGACAAAGTAGGACGAGATGATCACCATTGGAAAATCTCAGCAAGACCTACATGGTGTTCATTATACTTGGTATTTTTTGTAAAATAGCAAGGATTGCAAGTTATCCAAATAAAAATAATTTTTTTTAAGGATAGGCTTGTCAGGTCCCCACTTGGGGTGTCCCATGACCTCCTTGTACACCATCCTCAAAAGGAGAATTCCTCTGTGGCAGAATCATGGTGGCTGCTGCCATCCAAGATGCCCAGCTGAGGATAGATTCCTTGAGCTTCCTGCAGTAAGCTCTCACTTGTAACAGCACTCGGTGCTGGCATGTGCATCTCTGTCCAGCTTCTCAAGCAATCTGTCACATATACAGGGTGTTTTGCAATAAAACTCCACTGTTAGAATATGCTGAGGTGTTACATTTTCCAAGTAATGCAAAATGCTCCTCCCCCCCAAAATTTTATTTTTATTTTTATTTTTTTTTTGCAATATCCCTGCCTACTCCCAATCCTTTGTGCTCATACAATTCTGGTGGGTAGAAAAAGGGGTTACCTTTCTGCCTTGGCAAAATCCAGTTAAATATGTCCAAGAAAACCAAAGCACTATAAGGACCAGGGACCATTTACATCATATGCTAGTTTGTTCCATACCTGCAGGGGAGTGAGGGATTGCATATTGACTTCTAAAGCTCTACACAAGCATAAATACCATTTTTAATCTTTTTCATCCCTAAATGGCAATGGGAGGTCCTTGCCAAGGCCTTTCATAGATAGTATGGAAACTCCAGAAGTGAAGATTTAGTCCTTGCAAAACCTGTTTTGTTTTTTCTTTTAAAAGAACATATTGCTTTTTTTTTTTGCAGTTTTTGGCCAGGGCTGGGTTTGAACCTGCCACCTCCAGCATATGGGGCCAGCATCCTGCTCCTTTGAGCCACAGGCACTGCCCCATATTGCCTTTATATAATTTTTTAAGCCAAGAAAAAAAAAATAAAGCTTTTTCCTGGGTCCTCAACTACAATCCAGTGTACACAGAATTAAATTAGTTTGGAATATACTAAAGCTACATCCATGGTGGGGGAAGCGGGGTATATCCTATAATCAGCTACCCCATCCCCACTGGAGCCCTAACCACACCCATCCTTGTGCTTCCTGGCTCTGCCTTCTCGTAAGGCTAGGTGACTCGTGACACAAACAACTTTTAGGGAAAGCTGATCTTCAGTTGAATTGCATTTGGGTTCATTAAGCAAATCCTGTAGCTTAAGACCCTGGTCCAGGGTAGGCCAAGCTAAAAGCTCTCGACCTTCTTTGGTTCACCCATCATTAGCCAGCTTCTGCCATGCAGCTGGCTTCCAACAATCCAGGGAATTTGTACAAGGTCATTTCCCAGGCAAAATGAAAATAGCCAGGTGACTGACCAGCAGTGAACAAGGCCATAATTAACAACAGCAGAGTCTTCAAGCATGAAGGTTTGGATTGAATTCAGATAGTCACCCAAAGGTTGAAAGACTTTCTCAAAACCTTGTGGATTCCAAATTTAGACTGCCACTGGGCTGAAAACAGGTTGAATGATGCTTCCTTGGATGGAAGCCATAGTTCCTATTCCAGTTTGGACCCAAAGACGGGAAAAAGATAAAGAAGGAGAAAGTCTTGTGCAGAGGACAGAATGGATGGGTTGAACAGAAGTCTGGATTGGCAGATGGACAGACAAGTGGGTAGAGAGTGTCATAATAGAGAGACAGAAGTGTCTGAGCTGTGTGGTCATCAGCCATTCTGGAGATCTCCTCTTTTATTAGATAAGGAATGCTAATAACTAGAGTCACCATGACATTCAAGTGAGACAATGTGTGTGAAGAACTTGGTGCTTCAGTCCTTAATTGGTGAGTCCTTAAATGTATTATTTAGTAAACGTAGGATTTGCAGCAAAAGAAGGATAATTTCAACCAAGAATATATGTTTTTTTGTCAACATGATAAAAAAAAATGGTGGAGGAGTCTCAGTGTAGGTACTATACTCCAGATATAGACAGACACAGACACAGATGTACAGATATATAGGGAGAGGAAGAGGGAGAGCATTCCATGGCCAGCAGGCTCTGCCTAACCCTGGAGGGTTGAATTACAGTCCTGGCAAAGGCAAAGCAATGGACTAAGGACATCAGTCATTTTTCAAGACTCAGCTTGATCACACCCTTCCTGATCCCCATGCTGATACAGTCACCCTAGAGCAGTAAATCCCCAAAAGAGAGAGAAGCTGCTCAACATCTACAGAATGTGCCTGAGAATCCAACAACAGGGACAAACACTTATTTTAATAGCTGCATATTTTTTTGATGACAGCCTGTAAAATTATAGTATCTTTCATATTCTCTATTTTATTATAAAATACTTCAATAAAGGTTGTCCTCCTTGACCCAGTTACTCTATGAAGTAGAGGTTTCTATTGTTTTTCTTAATATTTCCCCCACTTAAAAGACCCCCCAGAAACCCTAAAACTGAGCTTAAGGGAAAGTCAGGGCTTTGAGTGGGTCACACAGCTAGTTACCCTGTTTCCCCAAAAATAAGACAGTATCTCATATTAAGTTTTGCTCCCAAAGATGCGCTAGGTCTTATTTTCAGGGGACGTCTTTATCTTTCCTATAAGTAGGTCTTATTTTCGGAGGATGTCTTATTTTCGAGGAAACAGGGTAGTAGTAGTTGGGATTAGAACTCAGATCTCTTACCATTTTTTTATCCCTTACCCTATATATCTGTCACCCAGTGCTCATAGAAACCCACAGAAGACTTCATTTAGAAAGGTCTGGCCTGGAAGTCATGCACACAGGGTGACTAGAATGCTTGCATTTGTTATGTTTGTGTTTATTTTTTTTAACATGCCCTTTAACATTGATTCAATCACTCCTTTTGCTGTAAAATTTACGCTTTTCTTCTGTTACTTCCTCAGGACTAATCCAACGACTCCACATTACAAGTATAAAGAAAGATACAGTGTCAGAGTCAGCCTTCAGAGTCTGATTCAACTCTCATGGGTGTTAACTATATGCCAAATATTAGTACCTTCTGCGGTTTGATCCCAGCAATGTCCTTGAAATGTAGGTATTATTTTGCAGAGGAGGAAATGGAGATATAAAGTATTAAGTAACTTGCTGGAAACAGCACACCTACCAATTGCCTTGTATGGTTAAACTCTCTGGTCAAATGAATGGCAACAGTAACATGTCCTGTTTATATGGAAGGTGGCTGAGAGGAGGAGAGCCAGGACAGAGGGGAGTAAGCATGGGAGAGGCACTAGCTGGTATCCTCCAGTAGCCACTACCTGTGTATCTCCAGATAGAAGGCAGGGGGCAGAGCGGCAGTGGCCCAAGTCCCTAAAGTCAGTTTAATGTTTGGGTTTCGTGGGAGTTTCACAGACTCTTAGATGAGGTGACCCAAAGTGGCCTTCTGGTATCAACAGTTTCCCCTTGAAATTTTGCCATATCCTTTTCTAAGGAAACAAAAAGACCTGGCAGGATATCATTTTAAATGCATGACTTTGTGCCAGGCTCAATGTTGAGTATACCCAGAGGTCAACAGCGGGCCTTCTGCTCCTTGCATTCTTGACTTAATTTCCTTGAATTGCTGCACCCCACACACATTGCATCAGCCCTCCATTTCTAAGGTCTGGGAAAGTTCGAAGTTTGTTTCCTAACCATGTTCCTCCTTCAACTTTCTGTGAAATTACAGAGATGTGCAGTCTGCAGACCTGCCTTCCCACCCATCTGCCCACCAGCCCAAGCAGCCTTTCTCCCACATCCATGGTCACACCAAGCTTCTCAGATTGCTTAGGGCATCAAGGGCATGGCATTCTGCCATCATATTCATGGGTCCTTCTCTCCCTTTCTCCTTTCCTCACCACTTTCCTCCTGAATACCCCAATTCTCTGAGTCCCAGTACTGTTCTTTCTGTTACACAAAGATTTTTCTTCATCAGAAACCTCAGCACCAATCCCTGGAAGCTCATTTTCCACCCCCAGTGAACTAACAAGACATTTTCCTAGGAAAGAGGCTGAGACACTCTCAGAGAAGTTCCAATTCCAAGTGCAAGGATGAAACACCTCCTTTTAATTAAAAGAGGAACATCAAGTTCAAGGAGCAGGAATCCAGATACTCTATATTGAGTTTCTACTGGATACAATGTGCTCTGGTGGGGGCTGGAGCAATGGATGTTCTGCCTGCCCTTGAGGTGCATATAGGTAAAGGAGGAAGAGGGCATTTCAGGAAGGGTATGAGCCTCAGAACAGGACGAAGCATGTTTGTAAATGTGCCACAAATAAAAAACCAAGGTCCAGGTAAGAGTCCCAATCTTAGCAGCATCCAGCTGTTCTCCATTCAGCACACATTAATCCATGCACAGGGAAACAGGCCCTATTTTTCTCCTGAAAGAATCATCACTGGCCTTCAAAACAAATTAAGAATGAACTTGAAAGGGAAAGACAGATATCAGAACTGAAAAACAATAACCAAAGGTCAAAAGAAATTGAAGTCAATGATCTGTGACCCAGCCTTCCCGTAAAGAGACCAGTAGTCGGAATAAGTGACCTCATGAGTGATGCAAAGATCTGTATTATTAGGAGGACAGGCTGTTTTTGTTGAGAGGCCATTTCGATGAGTATAGCACGTGGGGGTGTTGAGAAAGGCATCCCACACACTAGTCATCTTGTCTCCCCAGGCACACGTCTCCAAGTAGCAGAGATGGAATTAGCTCATTGAATGTACATTCTTTAATTTGCACCATCTGTGAACTAGACCTCTCAACTTACAGGTGAAGAAAAAATGAAGTTCAGAGTGATGTGACTTGTCCAAGAGATCCCAGCATGATCTACCAAGTGACAAAGCTGAATTTCAACAGTGGTTGCTACCTCCAGAGCCTTATAAGCTAGTGGGAGAGGTAGACACACATTCTAGAAATCAAAATCAAAGCAGACCATGGTGAGTGTACATGAGTCTTCAGCATAGTGTCAGGGAGGCAGGTGTTAACCTTGCCCTTTCCCTGCCCCATTAAAACTTGCACTGACCACATCCCAGGCAGTATCCAAAGAAGACTTCTACACCCTGTGAGGAAGAGGAACTAGGACTGCACAGACCCTGTCAAGAACAAAGCAAACAGCAGACACTTCTGCTGTTTTCAACACATCCAGATCAAACCTGCAGTGAGAACTGTCTCCCTGCTGGAATAGAACTCAAAGCAAAAAGGCATCCTCAACACAACAAGATGGAATGAGAAAAGCATCAGATGGGGAGTCAGGAGAACTAAGTTGCAAATTTCCAACTTTCCCATCAACTTGAAACATGATCTGGAGCAAGCTTACAGACAGCTTTTTGACTCTCTGAGCCACAGGATCTTTGAATTCGAGAATTAGACTAGATGATTTCCAAGTGCCTTTGACTGCCCTGAGCTTCAAGAGTCTCAGCTCTATGGACTCTACAGACAGTAATTCACGGAGCTTGGGTGCCCCCTGAGCATACACCCAGACAGAAGACCTCACAAAGCCTAGGCCACCTGTATTTTTTCCACCTGACTACATCCTCTTCTGCAGAGCAGTGCTGTTGACAGGCTGCCCATCAGATAGAACATTCCACCTCACGGGTGGATGCATTCCAGTGGGTCGCCAATAAACTGCAAAGAAATCCCTTTGCTTCCAGGATCAGATAGACCGAAATGGCAGAAGTATTAACAGACTCTTGATTGGCAATGCTGTCCCCCTGCAGAACCAAAGCAAGCAAGAATCCCCTTGTGTGTTCACAACTCAAGAGACCCAAGTGTGGTCTTTAAACTCCAGCATCCTCTGCCGCCTGAGTAAATATAATTAAACCTAGGTTTTCCCCTACCAAACCTAATTATCATTTACTCAGTGATGGCAATAATGCTACTAATAATAAGTTCTTACGTCAGTATTTTTAAACTTTTCAAATGACTCTGACATGCTTTATCTCACTTGAACTTAGTGATAACCAGGCAGCGTAAGTAGGGCAAGTATTATTATCACCATTATTACTTAGAATAGCTAACACTGAGGTAGCCCTTTGCATTTACAAAACACTTTCACACATATTTCTCCATTATGAGAGGCCAAATTCCCAAGCACCAGGCCTAGGTCTCAGTCATCTTTCTGCCCTGCAGAGTTTAGATGGCACCCAACACGCAAGTCACTCGATAACACGCACGTGAGATTTTAAATTAATTTGACCTCATGAAAACTCCGGCAAGGCTAGTAGGCAGGTATTTTTAAACCCTAGTTTTCTGATAGGGAAGTTGAGGGTAAGAGTTTCAGGGGCACATCCCAAGTCACACAAGAGTGTCCAGACCAAGAAAACCATCGTTTCTAAATAGCTCCAAACCTGTGTGCTCGTTTCTCCACAACAGTGCTTGTCAAACTTGATCCCTGGTGGTGCTGTTAAAATGCGATTCTGATTCAGTGGGTTGGGGCCTGAGAGTCCACGTCTCTCGCCAGTTTCCAGGCAATGGGCAGCTTGCTGGTTCAAAGACCACTTGTCAAGAGGCAAGTGGACATAGAAGGTCCAAGAGAAATTAAGTGACTTTGCCATGGTCACCCCCTGTGCTAAAAATAGAAATAGAATTATGGGTGATTCCAATGACCTCCATTCAGCCGTGGGTTGTTCTAGACATCTGTACTCAGGGTTCAGTAAAATAGCACTCAGTAAGTTCACATGCGTCCCCACATATCCCATCTCATTCACAGCCAGGAAGAATTTCTGAACCTCTCACATGCAAAAATATCACAAACAGCACTTCATTGTTGTCTAAAGAACACAAACCAAGACATGACTGGGGCAAAAACTACTTTGGAAAATCAGGTTGAGTGCTTGCTATGCTAAGTTGTACTGCTCCCTTCAAACCCCAGTATTCCACTGATTTTAAACTTACATGCCACCTTCCAGGCCCACTAGGCAGAGACCCTCTCTATCCCTCTTGTCAGAGAGACCCTGGGTTCCTTAATGGTCTAGAAAATCCCCTCTGGGAAACACGGACACAGTAAAATCTGGCCCTAAGTCAGACCATACTTGAGCACCAGAAATTCTTATCCTGCCAAACAGGAAACACAAGAGAGGAGTCAGTGACCAGGCACGAAAAGGGCCACATGAGCCGGTTGAATAACCTTTCTGTGAACTTTACATCTTTATTGATCACCCTGACTCATCTCCAGATCTTAGGCAGAGAGACCAGGTATATTAGTCAAGGTGTATTTCCCCAGAGAAACAAGAGATACAGAGATAATAGGTAAGTATTATATATAGAGAAAAAATATATATATAGATAGCTGGGATTGATTTATTATAAGGAATTGGCTTACACTCTTATGTTGACTGGCAAGATCTGCAGTTGGTAACTCTGAGACACAGGAGAGCCAATGGTTTAGCTCCAAAGTGATTTCAAATGCCTAAGAAGCAAGAGAGCTGATGATGTGGCTCCAGTCTGATATACAGCAGGCTTAATACTGAGGAAGAGCTGATATTATAGTTCAATTCCAAAGGTAGACAGATAAACCTTTTATTTCTGCTGATGGGATGCAACCCATCCATCTTAGGAAGGGTAACCTAATTTACTCAAAGTCCATCAACATAAATGTTAATCTCATTCAAAAACATCCCCACCAACACTCACAGAGTAACACTTGACTAAACACCTGGGCACCCTAGATCCCTGTCAAGTTGACCCATCACGCCAGGGCACTCACCACATCCACATGCTGTCCATTATTTCACTTCCAAAAAACACACAGTCGACAGCATCCTTTCTGATTCACCAGTGCAAGTTTTAACTTGCTCAGTTTATCAGTGTTGCTGGGAGGGCTTCATTTGTTTCTGTCACACAGATTTTAGGGGCTTTTTGATTTTTGTGTATCTAAAAACGTTCATAATGACCCATGTGTAATATTCAACTAGGTGAAGGACAAGTTGTTCAGACATTCTGCTTGCAACCTCTCTTCCTGGTTTAGGTGTACAGGAATCCCAACCAGAGCTACAAGGTATGCACTGCATATGCACTTAGAGGCAATACGTGAGATTCAAAAAATATGCCATTAGATGCCAGGCATAGTACTAGTTACTAAAAAAAATAAACAGACTAATCTGTTCCATTGGTAAAGAGCTGTATCATTTTTTCATATACATGATTCCATTTAATCCCTATAACTAATTTCAAAGTTATATTCCCCATTTATAAATGAGGCAACAAACTCAGAGGGGTTAAATAGAAACTGGCAGGATGTGTAAAACTAAGACAGCTCAGCATACACCTGTGAGGGGTAGTAGAAAATCCCTCCTACAATGATCTTAGAATAACCCTGAAGACTTTCTAGAGTGGCTAACAGGGCCATCCTGAAATCCTCAGGACCCTTTCCTATGAGGTTTTACTCAACTCATTAAGCACTGAGGACCCTGATGCTCCACCATCCTCCACCAAAGGCTGCTTTCAGAAAAAGCTCTGGTATCAATTAATGAAGAAACCATTAAGGTGAGCAGCAGTTGTGTGACAGCTCCCAAAAATTAGCTCATTGTTCCCCACTAAAGGAAAATATGCTCTTCCATCAATGAGAAAAGTAGCAGACGGAAGTTGGAAGAGGCATTTAGGAAATCAGGCAGACCTCTCTTTGAAGGGAATCACCCATCCACTTCCCTCCAGGGGAAAGTGAAGATCCAGAAAGAAACTTACACAACTGTTTTAACTAGCACTCATTCTTCTGATTATTTTTCTAGTCTTCTTTTTCTTTTTCTTTTTTTTTGTTCAGACAGTCCCATCCTATGCCCTGAACAGACTGCAATGGTGTCACAGCTCACTGCAATCTCAGACTCAGGCTGTGGGCATCCCGCTGCCTCAGCCTCTGAAAGCTGCTGGGATTACAGGTGGTCACCATAGCACCCGGCTGGGTTTTTCCACTTTTTAGGAGTTGGGGGTCTCACTCTTGCTCAGGCAAATCTCGAACTCCTGAGCTCAAGCAATTCTCCCTCCTCAGCCTCCCACAGTGCTGGGATTACAGGCGTGAGCTACCGTGCCTGGCTCTAGTCTTATTTAACTGACAAATTAAGACATATGTACCACATACAGCATGTTAACATTTAATGTATTATGTGCCAAGGATTATGAGATGAATAAAAGACAAGTCCTGCCCTCTAAGACCCAATCTCCTAGCAAGGCAGAGAGAGAAACACGAAGAAGCAGATGATCAGACTTCAAGTGCCACAGTAGAATCACGAGCTGCAGGACCTAAGGAAGGTAACCAACACAGCCGGAGCAAAAAAGCATGACAGAAGATTAAAGTCTGAGTTGTGCTTTAAGGGGTAAGATGGAGTTTCTAGACAGGGAGGAGAGAGAAGTATGTTCTAGGCAAAAAAAAAAAAAAAAAAAAAAACAGTGTGAACAAAGATTTAGAGGTATAAAGGACATGGATGTTAGTGGCAGGAACATAGGGTGTTACCCACTACCTGTGTCCAGTATGATGAGAGCTGTAGCTAAAAGAAGTCTGAACTTTATAATCCAGAACAAAGGGAAATCAAGAGAGCCTTTCAAGGGGAGGAGAAAAATGCTCAGGCCTCCAGTGCCTCACATAAAGTAGATGCTCAGTTACGTGTCAGAGAAATAAAGACTAAGGTTTGGCTTTTGAGAATATAACTGCTGTCTTGCACAGGATGTATGGGCAAGGGAATGAGACCAGGAGCAAGAAGAAAGGCAGGAGTCCCATCAAGGATGAGGTTTCTCAGAGTCCAAGGTCAGAAGGACATCGTCATACCCCAGTCAAATATGAGGAGGCCCTTTCTCTGTGATACCTGAAGACCTTGAACTATTTCATGGAACAGAGCTTTTTGACAGAAATGAGACTTTCTACCCACCAATATTTTTCTTTTTCCATGTCCAAAATTTTCTACAAATACATCTTCTTTAAGAACTAGGGATGTACTCCTGTTCACAAGAAATTGTGGAACTCTCTCACGGGCAAGCATGATATGTTACAAAGCCAACAGCCTAGAATCTATCTCCAAGCCACTTCCTGGAACTCAGGCAGACTCATCCCAAGTTCCTTTGTGCCCACTATGGTCTATGGCCAGGCTCAGACAGGACAAAGAGTCTTCTCTGGGTTAAAGCTGGGGGTAGAAAATTATAGAAAGTAGTACACCTTTACATACTTTTTTGATCAGGTTTGGCTCAGAATCACAAAAGATACAATAAAGAAAGCCATAATCTCAAATGCTAAAATCCCCTAAAGTCTAAAATCTCTCATGTCTAAATCCCAAAAATGACAACCCTAGGACAGTTGCATCATGCTAAGCCAGCTCTTGTAGACGATCTCCGTGCACCTGCTCATGATTTAACTCAATTACCCACGTTTTCAAATGTCAAATTTTCTTTAGATTTTCAGTTTTCATTTTTTTTATTTTTCCATTTTCAGGGTTTTTTCCCACTGTTTTAAATTGTCAGCATTATATTTTATTTACAATTTTCTATGTATGCTATGTATTTCATCTTCACATCATTTACAATACTGGAAACAAATTGTATTTATTTGTAAGACATTTAGAGCATTCTAATTCATTTCATGAATTTTGCAAATTTGACCCCACAAAAGTGCATTATCACAATATTAACTTTGTGTATGAGTATAAAAATGTTGAAACTTCCTTAATTAAGAGATCCTTTTTACGTACCTGCATTTGGGAAAGGTACAATTTCTCAAGCTCTCTCTGCATTTTGTGTGACTGTATAGGCAACAGTGACCCATCAGTTTTTAGTCAAAATTAACAAAAGATATAGGCTGTTCGTTGTGATATTTCGGTGATTACAACTATAAAGCTGAATGCACACATTCACCAACCACAGTAAGTGCATTCGTGTATTTCCCTTTTTGGTCTTTTTTTTTTTTTTTTTTTTTTTTGAGACAGTCTCACTATGTCACCCTCAGTAGAGTGCTGTGGCATCACAGCTCACAGCAACCTCAAACTCTTGCCTCAGCCTCCCAAGTAGCTGTGACTACATGCACCCACCACAGTGCCCAGCTATTTTCTTTTTTGGTTGCAGTTGTCATTGTTTAGCTGGCCTGGGCAGGACTTGAACCACCAGCCTCAGTGCATGTGGCCGGCACCGTAACCACTATGTTACAGGCACCAACCCTTTCATCTGCTTTATAAAAATGATTTCTGTACTCACAAGTGTTTTCCCAGTATGACTGTCATTAGTATACCTGTGTGTTTTGTCCTTGCAAAAACAAGTATGTCATTACCGCCTATTTTGTGTGAAGTGGCCTATGAAAGTCTGTCCTACTATTTCTCAAATAATCCCCTTTCGAAAATATACCGTATATACTCGAGTATAAGCCGAGTTTTTCCGGCACAAAATTTGTGCCGAAAAACCCGAACTTGGCACAAATTTTGTGCCGCAAAAACTCAGCTTATACTCAAGTATATACGGTAACTATCTTTGAAAACATGTTTTTCCAGAATTAAATTTTCAGGATTTTGATTTTTCAGGACTTCAATATGCAGGATCACAGCATTAGGGATTGTGTCTTTCAGGATCATGACTGACTCCTCCTTCCTTTATGGCCTCAGTGGAGGACCTACTATGTGCAAGGAATTGTGGGGTATATGAAAAGCCTTTAACTCTGAGACACAAAGTGAGGAAACAGTAAAGCACAGGAAAAGTAAATATCACAGGACAGAATGGGTGACCCATGCAGAACTACTACTAGAAGATCACTGCCATTGTTCACAATGAATTCACATCAAGACAGGACTATTTCTTCCTAATAGAAAGTGTGTAGCAGACTGTATGGTTTAACACGAGATGATGCATCTAGGAGACACAAGGTCAGGGTGCAAAACCCAGGTAAGATTCCCTCAGCCAGCAGCTTCCAAGGACTCCATGGTATCTTTGTGTGCTTAGCTCTCCAGTAAGCATCATGGGACAGGCAGAGTGAGTAAAATGCTTGGCCTCTTCTCTCCAGGAGCCTACAGTCAAATCAATATATTAATACATACTCTGGACTATATTACAGAGAATAAGTAATTGCGATGTGAGGCTTGCTAAAGAAACAAGCGGAGATGACAGGAAGGCAAAGTTAAAAGATTGCATGGAGAAAGTAGAACTTTAGCTGTGCCTTGGAGTGGAAGGATTTGATAAAGGACATTTTCTGCATAAGAAACAGAGTGGCTAGGTGCAGAAGAGAAAATTCTTCCAGCACATGCAGATAGAGTAAGAGAAACTACTGGCCTAAGACAGAGGTTCTATGTTGGAAAGCGATAGGATGGTTATGACACCAGAATGCAATGGGTCCTGTCAGTCATAAAAGCCTGAACTTGACTTTTGGGGTACTGTGGACCTGCTCTAGAAGGTACTCATATTTGGGCATGAAATGGGTTGTGGGAGGGCAGCTGTGGGGCTCCTGTGCTGAACTACTCCAAAAGAAAGAGGAAGAATCAGTTGACACTTCCCTGAGTGACCTCCATAGCAATGACCTTTTAATACATCTGCAAGTGTACTAGACAAGCTTCTCCAGCTTCTTCCAGTAATGGAATTGGGTGGGGGTTGGGGGGAAGGAGAGAAATTTTAGGGAATTGGCTCACATGGATGTGGGGCAGCAAGGCTAAAATCCGTAAGTGAGGCTGGAGACTCATGAAAAGAGTTAATGTTGCAGCTCAAGTCCAAAGTCATTCTGGAGGCATAATTCACTCTTCCTCAAGGTAAGACTTTACTCTTGTTTCCTTTCAGGTTTTTAACTGATTAGTTAAGGCACAGCCACATTAACGGGATTAATCTGCTTTGTGCCAAGTCTACCAATTAACTTTTAATCTTATCTAAAATATACCTTAACAGTGACATTAAGACTGGTGCTTGCCCAAGTATCTGGTCGCCTCATACTAGCAAAATTGACAGGACACTAACCATCACAGCAAGGAAACCAGCAATCTTCCTTACCCCTCCAACATTGCCTCCTGCCTGAGGGTGTGGCTTGCTGCAGAGTGCCAAGCCTACTTGGGATAGATGTTTTCATCTTAAAGAAACATTAAGCACTCAGTCGACCTAAATGGAACCAGATCTTCAACAAGAGGAAAATCCTCTTTATCTTCCTGAATCTACTTTTCTCAAGGCTTATGCTCAGGTCCTCTCTTCTCCCATGTGGCAGAGTAGCCCCAGGATGACCCTGAGAACTCACCTCTCGCAGACTCAATACTGGGCTGCAGTAAACAGCCTGGCAAAACACTTCACATGAAGCTCATGTCATTAGGGCTGTGGTCTGGTTTGGTTCAAAGATTTCTGAACCAGCTCTCAAACCTCCATTTAGTGTATAATTCACTGTGGTTTGACATATCTTCTGTGAGGGAGAGAGATGGTGTTCATTTAATATTAACCAAGCAGCCTTCTACCACTTCCTCTTTTCCATTGTTTCACTTTAATAAACAATGGAGTTAGCAAGTTGTTTAAAGTTGGCTGGGCTCTGAAGCATTCTTCTAAGGATTCTGCCTCACACATGACCTTCTGAAGATTTTACTCAACATCTGCTTAGAAAAACACACACACATACCAAACACACAAGACCCAAATAAACTTTGCATTGTTTCTAAGTAATGGTCATAATGTACTCGATGTGTCTTGAAAGGAAAATACTAAGCAAAAAAAAAAAAAAAAAAAAAAAAAAAAAAAAATTTTTTTGCCCCAAATTATTAATG
>CAUYPK010143549.1:0-34877 GCA_963574355.1 Loris lydekkerianus
CGTCCAAGTTCTTAAATCCAGTCCCAAAGTTTTATACCAGACAGATGCTAACCTGGTAAGTCAGAGAGATAGTTTACTACCTTTTCTCTAGCAGGGGTCCTCGAACTACAGCCCGCAGGCCACACGAGGCTGTGTGATTGTATTTGTTCCCATTTTGTTTTTTTACTTCAAAATAAGATATGTGCAGTGTGCATAGGAATTTGTTCATAGTTTTTTTTAAACTATAGTCTGGCCCTCCAACGGTCTGAGGGACAGTGAATTGGCTCCCTGTTTAAAAAGTTTGAGGACCTCTGGTAGACATTCTTTGTTCAGCCCAATGGAAATGTTTGAAAAGCTACACAAAAACAATTGTAAACTTGACCGTATTCTGTTTTGCAAATGTAAAATTCTGTTGAACGTGAAATTCGTGCACTGTTCTTTATTCACAGAAATAATGTTGCCTATGCAGGAAATCCTAAGAAGTGTACCCCAAATTTATGAGATTAATAAATAACTTACACAGATCACGAAGAGAACTATTTCATAAAAGATAGTTTTATAGGGTGGCACCTGTGGCTCAAAGGAGTAGGGTGCGGGCCCCATATACCGGAGGTGGCGGGTTCAAGCCCAGCCCTGGCCAAAACCAGCAAATAAATAAATAAATAAATAAATAAATAAATAAATAAATAAATAACAGAGAGATAGTTTTATATATAATAAATATTGGCCAATAACTGGATAAAATTTGTTCTAGGAAAAAAATTCATTTTAGGCATTTTGAAAGATGAGTCATTAGTCAAATTTCTTAGTTGTTTTAAAATTTTACATTCTTACCTAGGGTAATCGCATCTGGATCTTCACAAAAGCTCAACAAAGTACATATTTATTTAAAAGAAATGAAGAAAATGTGATAAAAAGGAGATAACTAAGAATGAATATATTTACAGCATGATTATAGTCAGCATAAAAAATCTTTAAGACTAGTGTGTATTCACAAGTGTAAGTTTGCTTGTCTTGTGTAACTGTAAAGCTGGACCCCTCAAGACAGAGATGTGAAAAGCTGTAGATTCACATTAGACAGATTCTAACTCATGCTCATGGTTGCCTAAAGCTGTGTTTCTGTCTTTCCTTTCTTTTTTACAACTCTTTGTTATACATCCATCAGTAATGGAAAAATTTCAAAGGTTATGATTTAGAGATTAAAAACAAAACAACCTCCTGTCCTCTGGCAATCTATTTACGTGATCTATTTTTGGCTTCCATATCTTGTCTTAAACATAAACCACTTAGAGAATGCTTTACATTTTTTAAAAAATATGAATTTTATTTTTCCTTTTTATAGAACCCCTGTCACCCAGCCAAATTCCTGGCATATAGAAAAAAGCTTAATATATTTGTCCCTCAATATCCTTGGGGGATTGATTCCAGAACCTCCCAAGGATACCAAAATCCGTGGATGCTCACTTTCTTTTTATAAAGTGGTATAGTATTTGCATATGGCCTACTGTATCCTCCCATATACTTTATATTTTAAATTTTATTTATGCATTTATTTATTTTTTGGCTTTAGATTTTTTTTTAGAATACTCTGACATGCCTTATGGATAGGATCACACAGTGTTGTTAGATATTACCTTTTTGTATTGTTTACAGTTGGGGAAACTGAGGTTCAGAGGCATTAAATGATGCCCCTAAGGGAAGAAAAGCCAGAAGATGGCAATGCCAAGTCTAAAATCTAGAATTCCTCTTTTATTTACCTTTTTAAATTAAGAAAAATTGAATATATTCATGAAGTCCAAGTGCAGTTTTGCTACATTGATATGTTGCACAGTGGTGCAGGCAGGGTCTTCAGTGCATCCATCTGGTGCGATGCACATGGTACCCAGGCTGGCAACCTCCCATCACCCACACCCCTTGGATTCCTGACTCTTAATCTGTTTTCCTATCAGATACAGCCAGAAATATTAGAATGGTAAAGGTTAAATTAAAAAAGCCTCAAATCCCTTACCATATTGATAAACTTACAGGATAAGACATGGGAAAATGTATTCTACTGGTACAGTAGTTGGGAGAATTTGATTCTAAAATTCAAAGTAACTAAGATTTTAGCTTTTATAAGTCCTTAAAAAATTTAAAAAAAGACACACATAGGCTAAAAGGTCCATAGCTAGCACATTAATAACTACTAATTTCTTATCAAATCACATTTATAGGGAAAAGAAATACAGTTGAACCTCCATTGCTCACCACCTTCCTACACTGAACACCTCCTTAAGTTGACCTCCTTTTCCTAGACTGCCATGTACCACATGTTCATATCAGCACAGTAGGTCTAGTTCCTTTTGTTTGACCATCTACGTGTATTGACCAGTTTCTCACAGTCCCTTGGGTGATCAACTTACAGTTTCCACTGTTCTTTTAAATTATAATAAAGGTCATAACTACCCAGCCTAAAACAGGCTCTGTCAGTAACAGAAGACACATCTTTTCAGAGAATGGTCACCTGCACATGAACCTGAGCCTGAACTTTGTGTTTCTCCCATTCAGCTGTGATTGGCATAAGACAATTGGCTTTCAGTAGTTCAGAGCTTCAACTTCAGAGAACAGCTTTCCTCTATGCTGCCCTAATGAGCATGTTGAAAATGAAACACATTTACCAAAGCCCAGCAGGTTCCTTGACCTCTAATCTGAAATCACATCCTGGCCTCTGACTGCTATGGTTACTTCTGCGATTACTTTTCCTGAGCACGCTTAACACAGACCTTTGACAAACAAGCAACTGGCTAGCAGGGTCAGGCACACGTGCACACTGGTGACAACACTGTTGAAAGAATATGAGACTCCAGTCAAAGGAATGCCTTTTAGAACAATACTATTTTCTGATCCTCCGATGTGAATGTACCTTTGTTCACATCCACGAAGTTAGCAATGAGAATACTTAGCTGCTAGAAATCAGGGAAGGTTGCTGCAGTGTCATTTTTTAAAAACTTGATTTTGGTAAAGGACAGGCAGATGTTAAAGAAGGGTCAACATTAGGATGATGATTTATCTACTAACAGCTGTAGGCTACAGCCACCCTCAGCCCTGAAGGCACCCCCCCTACACACTAACACACCCAGAGCCAAAGTGAAACCATGTGTAAGTGTATTTCAAAGAGCAAGCAACACTTCACACCTGGGAAGTGATTAAGGGAAATAACTATTTTACCTGGGCATACTTAGCACCACAAGTGACCCGCTAAATGTGGGTCCAACAATTGTTCCTATTTCAACAATTTGAAACACAGCTCAGTTTATAACTGATTGTGTTAATGGGTTATGCAAGCACACAGCTTCACACAACAGGGATGTAGGAGAGAAATGCTTGGGATAAAAGCAGGGTGAGAAGTCTATTCCCTTACTTTTTGTCATTCCGTCATCAACTATACTCTGTGACTAGGTGGCTGCCACGTAATCCTGATCCAACCGTGTGCGGCTCTGTTCTATTCAGTTCTATGAATATTTATCAAGTGCTTGCTAGATGCCAAGCACAGGGCTACAAGCTGAAGATGCAAAGAGGAACAAGACACTTTCCTGGACCTATGGAGGGTCAAGTCTATAAATGAGCTGTAGAGAAGAGCATTTGTTATTCCAATTTGATTCCGATATTGCTTTCTTTAGAGACTGCCCCTGGGTGAAGTCCCTCATCTTCAAATCTACCCCGTTACTGCCCCCACCTAGAGATTTCAAATTCAAGTCTTTTTTTTTTTTTTTTTTCCTGAAACAGCAAGCTGTCACCCTGAGTAGAGTGCTGTCACGTCATCATAGCTCACAGCAACCTCCAACTCTTGGGCTCAGCAATCCTCTTGCCTCAATTTTTTCTATTTTTAGTAGAGATGGGGTCTCAAACTTGTGAGCTCAAGCAATCCACTCACTTCAGCCTTCCAGAGTGCTAGGATTACAGGCTGAGCCACTGCACCCATCAACTTCAAGTCTTCAAGGGGGGAGGTGTTGGTCAAAGCACACAGTTTCAGATGTAGGATGAGTAAGTTCTGGGTATCTAATGTATGGATAGAGACTTTAATTATACTGTCTTGTATACTTGAAATTTGCTAAGAGGAGATTTTAAGTGTTCTCAGCACACGTCCACATAGTTACAAAAGATAACTATATAAGGAGATAGACATATTAATTAGCTTTGCTGTTGTAATCATTTCACTATGTATATCAAAACATCACATCATATATCTAAATATATATCATTGTTATGAAAAAATTAAAAAGGATACTGTGAACCATAAAACTTCAAGAACATTCAGGTTTTTTTTAGCTGAGATAAGTAGAGATAGGTCTCTCCAAAAACAACAATGTAAGCAACCAGTAAAGAACAATGTGGCAAGATGGGATAGCTAGGAGGAAGAGAAGTGGTGGGGATGACCTGCTCCCAACAATTCTGTGTTAAATTAAACTCCTAGCAATGAGTTGATGACTTCAGAGTTAATGAATTACTACACAGACCTCTGATCATTGGTGTCCTGGGATCCAGCAGGCATCAGAGTCTCTATTCTTCCCAAGAACAGGACGCTAATATGCAAGTTGCAGGGAACAAACCTGCAATTGTCAGTAAAGGGCAAATGTGTGGGAATGACTCCTCTAATCCTACCCAGTGTCATGATAGGATAATTAGAGAGGCAACTGGAAAAGCAAGAGATTATGTATTGTAGTGGCTGAATTTTATTTTCCCCTGGATAGCGATCTGGCTACTGGTGAGAGAAATGCCTTCCTACCTTAAAAAATAATTTTGCTCCTGAGACTACTGAACTGAGGGTGTATTACAGGCTTAATTGGTTTAAAAGAGTAAATGAACTAAGGCTATGTATGGCTCACCCGATTGCTGCTATAAGAAGGGATAAGTCAGCAGTCACTGGGTTGACAGTACACTTTCCTTGTCTATTCACTGCATGTTTCCAGGGGTCAAACATCTCCAGACATGCATACAAGACATTTTTAGGCTTCAGAATAATCAAGAATGGATAAGAAGAGCATACCAAACATATAATTTGTCATGAGGGAAGATCAAATTAAAACAACAAAGGGATATCACCATATACCTGTTAGAACAGCCAAAATCTAGAATATTGACAACACCAAATGCTGGTGAGGATGTGGAGCAACAGGAACTCTCATTCACTGCTGGCGGGAATGCAAAATAGATCAGCCCCATTGAAAGACAGTATGGCAGTTTCTTACAAAACTAAACATATGATCCAATAATCACACTCGTTGGTGTTTACCCCAAGAAGTCAAAAACTTACGGCCAGACAAAAACCCTACACACAGGTGTTTATAATATTTATAATTACCAAAACTTAGAGGCAACCAAGGTGTCTTTCAGTAGGTGAATAAACTATGGTATGTCCAGACAATGGGATACTATTCAACACTTAAAAGAAATGAGCTACCAAGTCATGAAAATGCAATGGAGGAAAAATAAAAGCTTATCATTGAGAAAAGCCAATGTGAAAAGACCACATGCTGTATAATTTCAACTATGACATCATGAAAAGGCAAAATCATAGAGACAACAAATAAAAAGATCAACGGCTGCCAAGAGTTATTGGGAGAGAGAGATGAATAGGCAGGGTACAGAATAGGACAGTGAGACTATTCTGTATAATACCACGCAGGAGATTATTGTGTATAATACCACAGTGGATACATGTCATTGTACATTTGTCCAAATCCATAGAATGTACAACACCAAGAGCAAACTCTAAGATAAACTATGGGCTTGGGTGATAATGACGTGTTTGTGCAGGTTTGTGGCACCACTTTGGTGGGGGATGTCCATAATGGGAGACACCATGCATGAGCAGGGGAGGGGATATGTGGGAAATCTCTGTATCTCCTGCTCAATTTTGCTAAGTCTAAAACTGTCCTAAAAAAGAAACTTTATTTTTAAAAAGCACGTCCTGATGTTTTCTTTGTATGCAGGACCCAACACTAAGGTGCAGGTTTTTAAAATTTTATTTCTTTTTCCTCTTTTAGAGACAAAAATAGCTCACCTGTGTCTCACCTTTTATTTTACACAGTTGAAATTTTGGAAGCTAGAATCTGAGCAATTATCTAGTCCCATGCCCTTCTTTTATGTTCCCTTCCTAAGGTCAGGAATGAGATAGGATATTGACTTGATCTGGAACTCAATTCTTAAGCTTCAGGCCAATGCACTGACACAATTGAACTCAGTTCATGAAAATGCAATTTCAGTAAAGCATGGTATTATTCAGTTGGCTCTTGAAATGACTATAATAACTTATACAATGTATCAATCCCTGCCTTTGATCTTTCGATTTGATTTTTAAAAATGGCACATGAGCTAAAATAGCTATTACTGTAATACAAAACAGTAAAGAGAGATATAGCTTCCCCCTCTAGTGAAATCCATCCTAGAAATATAAACTCTCCCACCACAATTAACAATTATTGTTCTATATCCTCATCTCTATTCAAGTTTTTATGATTTTCTATTTAATTTCTTAATTGTGGCATTAGTAACATCTTTTCATTCTTCAGTCCATTTTTGATGAGGAATCACACAAGTATTTTCCAATCACTATGACTCCTTACAAATTAGCAGGATAGATAAACATTCTTGAACCCAAAGTAAAGTTGGTAACATTCTAGGACTTAATACTATGCATGAGGAATATTGATGGGAGTAAGTCTCCGAGGAAAGGCCATTTGCTTCCTTGAGTGGTAAATATAGATTTAAGTTCTGATTCTTTTTAATTATTGTGACAATTTCCCAACGGCAAAATCAATCCATAAGCATAAATTAGTAAAATGGGTACAAATTATTCCCAGATGCTATTTCAGACAAACCAATAAACAACTCAAGTATGAGTGAATGTTGAATCTATTCTTCCCAACCACCATTTAATGGACATGTCAGCCACTGTGTCCTCCCCCACTCCTTCCTCTCCCTTGTTTATAGGATCTCCTTTAGAAAGAGAATAAATAGTCCCTTCCAGGTGGTGCTATGTCTTGTTTTCATGCAACTATTGATTAACATTGACCACCTGGAGGGACAGGAAAAAGTGTTAGGGCTTTCTCTCCCATGGCCTTGGTATGGGACAAGATGAAGTTGTCTAGGCTTTCTTCCCATGGAAAAGAGCCACGTCTTCCTAGAGGGCCACAACTGTGTACACTGAAGTCACTCTATGTAACTGATGCTTGGCATGTTGCCACTTTTGTTCCCCTGGGTATAAAAGTGCACAGGACCTTTCACCTGTGCAGAATGTGGATCGGAGACTGGAAAATGTGAGTTAGTTCCCTAGCTACCAGGAGCTAGGGCAGACCTCCCATGTAACTTATAAGGCTCACCAGCTGCCCATAAGCTGAACAAAGCATGTTACACCTGCCCTTCATGCCTGAGTTTCTCTCCAGTCTGGCCAAATTAGAACACTGGCATTACACCATCTAAACCACCATACTTGGATATTCAGGGCACCGTCACACAATGGCAGCGTCTGATGTACACGACTTGGATCTGGGACATTGCCACCTTCATCTGTGCACTGAGGTGCCTACGAGAATGTGAACATGATATTCTCACTTGTATAGATTATTTTATAGAAATAAAGAGAAAACAAAAAATGAAAGCTCTGATATTACTAATAAGAAACACAGATTGTTTAACAAAACAGCCCATCACTAACCTCAGCTGCACACTGATGAGAACCAGGAAGATGGCTGTTTAATTATGAAGAAAGAACAACATGGAAGAACACATTCTGAATATTAAACCGTTATCAAAGATCATAGGTGCAATGCCATTAGGAATTTGTTTTTTATCTTTATAGAAATGGAAATCCTTTTAAACATAGAAGTCCACTTTTCAATTTGCCCACATTGATGTTTCATATCTTTAGGAATGCAGTATGTGTCAAAACAGAGGACTGCTGGCAGTTTTTTCCCACCATAATTCACATTATACAGTATATGCAGGGGATAAACTGCTTTTGTCAAAGACCTGTGACTAATCATAGTGTCAAGGTAGAAGTTCAAGCAGTCAGTCCAAGACTGACGTGTAACCGAATCCAGAATCATCTAAGTAGGCTCATTTAGGCTACAGGCTAATCTCGTTTGAAGGTGGAGAGAATTTGGGTTGATGAGCCTTGGTTCAAGGATCTTGAGAACAATTGTGAGTGCTTTTAACTTTATCTGGAACACTTGCCAGAGGTATGGACAAAGCGATAGAGCAGGCGTCCTCAAACTGTGGCCCACGGGCCACATAAAGCGGTGTGATTGTATTTGTTCCTGTTTTGTTTTTTACTTCAAAATAAGATATGTGCAGTGTGCGTAGGAATTTGTTCATAGTTTTGTTTTGTTTTTTTAAACTATAGTCCGGCCCTCCAACAGTCTGAGGGATAGTGAATTGGCCCCCTGTTGAAAAAGTTTGAGCCAAAACATCTACATTTCACATCTACCAAATTTCACATATACCCTAAGAGCATGTGGAATATAGATTTCTTGGCACAATAACTGGGAGAATGCTAGGAAGGCTGTGTTGACCAGTGGGATGAAAATGTGTCAAATGGTCTATGAAGTTAGTGTATAATGCTCCATGATGATATCAATGTACACAGCTATGATTTAATAATAAAAAAAAAAAAAAAGAAAAAGTTTGAGGACGCCTGCGATAGAGCATGGGAGAAGATTGAGAAACTTTTCAGAGGCAACTTCCAACGCTACGGATAAAATTTCAACAAGAGATTTGGAGGGGACAAACATCCAAACCGCGTCATTCACCAGGCACGCGTAGCAATTCTGGAACATCACCCACAACATCTTATCAAAGTCAAGCATTTTCTAGCTCTGGCATTAGTCTTACATAATCCAATTCCATCAATTAGATTTTTGAAATGTTTCTTTACTGCAGGAAACCCCCTTTCAGCGATGCAGCAAAAATTAAAGTGATTTACAAAAAATAGGCAGAGCCACGCATTTTGTTGCTTGTCATCATTTGCCCAAACCACTGGGGTTGCAAAGGGGCATAAACATTTAAAAAGTGCTCAGGGTCGTTTAATGCTGTCTTCGGCAATTTATTATAAATTTGCAAGAGGCAGACGACTGAGATGGAGGCTAGCAATCATTAATTGTTTTTAGATCATTCACTAATATATTCACTTCATAATTGCAAGTGAACGGATGCATACTAATGTTCACAGTTACGGCCCTTTTTGAATAACTTAACTAATTTTAATGGTTAAAAACTTAATTAAGTAGATTCTAAGTGAAATCAGCTTCAGAAATGACTGTGCTCAACCTTTTAGTGAAACAGACAGTTGTTTTGCTCCATGATGAACCACCAGAGCCATGTCTTCAGCAATCTTTCGACCCTACCCAGACCTCCAATCCATTAATCCCACCACCCTTTCACTACACCTCGTGTCCTTTGCATATAGTCACTTTCCCACAACCTGGCACACAACGTAGAGTTTATCATTATAATCACCCGATTGCATCCAGCTTCAACTCTGTGGCTCATGCGTGTTCTATTTTATTCACCTGGCAAGAACTCTGCCCTGATGAAATCTGACTCTCCAGGTCCTCTGCACCAGGCAAGCAGCTGAAGGTGGCTACAAAGCACATGCTTAGCTACTAGTCTGACACCAAGCCCTTGAACTGCCCATCTAGTCTACTTTTCCCCGTTCATTTGCCTTATGTGAATTTCATATTTTGCTCTCCTCCATATTTTCCTCTATCCCCTCCTTCCCATCCTCTCTCATCTGAAGACCCTGCTTCCAATGTCCCTGTGAAAACAGAAGCAGTCAGCAGAGAACACCCTTCAGCATCTGCCACCATAGGAATTCACCTACCTGCAAGCAGCTCAGACACTCAAACCTCCTCTGCTGCTCTTGGAGAGCCTGGCCATGCTCTCAGCCAAAGTGGAACATCCGCTGCTCACACATCCCCTTCATCCCTATCCAATGGGATTGTTCTGTCCATTTTTCCTTCTTTTTCCTACATTATCATTTCCCCCTCTTTAGTGCTAGATCATTCCCAATAGCATGCAAATATCCCTTAAAAAAATAAATCTCTCCCCTCCACCACCTCCTGCTCCAGTCACCTCCCCGTTTCTCTGACCCCTCTTGCAGAGGAGCCCATCAAAGGAGCAGTCTTACAAGGACTCGCTCCCATCCCTCCCCTTTCATTCTCTCCTGAATCCACTCTAGCAAAGCCATCACTTGTTAAACCATTGATAGAGCTTTTGAGAACCCACGAAATGTCTCACCTGCTACATCCAATAATCAATTATCAGTATTCATTGACTTGATGCCTCTGCTACATTTGATACAGTTAATCCCCTCCTCTTTAATGGTCTGCACTTGGCGTTCACAACCCCTCACTCTCCTGATTCCCTGCCGTCTCACCATAGCCCCTTCTCCTTCCCCCTTCGCTGGTTCTTCCTCATCTTCTTGACCTCTAAAGGCTAGCATTTCCTGGTCTCTATCTTATGATTTTTTTTTTTTTTTTTTTTTTGTCTCTAGCCAACTCAATCTCTAAGTTGGAGGTACTTAAATAACATTGTACATAAGAATCATCTGGGGAGGGTTTTAACAATCAATACCAAAGTCTAGAATCTACCACAGACCAATTTCAAAAGAACTTTTAAGGGTGAAAGTGGGTCTCAGTTGAGATACTCTGCCTTACACAATGCCATCCATCCTTATAGCCATCAATGTCATCCAAGAACTGATACCTTCCATAATGTCAGTGTTCTAATTGGGCCAGATTGGAGAGAAATTCAGGCATGGAGGGCAGGTGTAACATGTTTTAGTCAGCTCACGGGCTGCTGATGAGCTAAGTCACATGGGAGGTCCGCCCCCTAGCTCCTGGCAGCTGGGGCACTAAGTTACAAATGGCAATCTGCAATCTACAACCACACAGGAGAAGGGTCCTATGCACCTTTATACCCAGGAAAACAAAAGTAGCAATATGCCAAGCAGTAGTAACATGTGCATGACTTTACTGCACACTGTGGTGGCCATCTAGGAGCACAAGGCCCCTTCCCATGGGAAGAAATCCTAGACAACTTCTTCTTGTCCCATACCCAAGGCCATGGCCGAGAAATCTCACTTTTTCTTGTCCCTACACCTTCAAATGCAAGTCTTCATCACAGATCTTGCCCATGAACTCCAGACTTGTATGTCCAACCACCTACTTAATTTCTACAGTTGGATGGTTAATTAATATTGTAAACTTCACAGCTTTAAAACAGAATTTCTATATCTACCTTCTCCAAACCTGCTTTTGCAGTCTTCTCTATGCCAATGACTATTCCATCTTCCAGCCACACAGACCCCAAATCTTAAAGTCATCCTGATCATTTTTCTCTCATACCCTATACCCAATCTGGAAGAAAATCCTGTCAATTCTACCTCCAAAATAGTTTGAGAACTTGTTCCTGCTCAACAATTCTCTTATGACCACACTGCTCCAAAACTCTATGACTTTTCCCCAATACGTTTCACTGACTGCTCCTTGCCTCCTTCAATTCATCACCTCATTTTTTTCTCCTCAGTGACTTTGTCTCTGACCACACTATTTAAAAATGTTGCCCCCTCCTCATCACTGCATGCCCTATCCCCATTTCTGGCTTTCTTTTCTTTTCTTTTTTTTTGAGATGATGTCGTACTATGTCACCCTCGATAGAGTACTGTGCCATCACAGCTCACAGCCTCAAACTCTTGGGTGTAAGCGATTCTCCTGCCTCAGCCTCCCAAGCAGCTGGGACTACAGGTGCCTGCCACAATACCCAGCTATTTTTTGTTGTTGTTGTTGTAGTTGTCATTGTCGTTTGGCAGGTCCAGGCCAGGTTTGAATCCACCAGCCCCAGTATATGTGGCCGGCGCCCTAGCTGCTGAGCTGCAGGCACCAAGCCTGGCTTTATTTCTTCACTGCATTTATTGCAATCAGACACACCACACTTTTTACTTATCTGTTTATTATTTCTATCTCCCCCTTAAATATGGGCTCAAGAGAGCCCCACATCTGAAATAAAAACAAGGACATGGGCAGAGCAGATGCTCCATAGAAGTTTACTGAATGAGTGCTTAAATCTTTTATATGGGTCCCTCTGTAAATAAAAATTGTACAAATCAATCAGGAGAAACACACTATGACCATTTGGAGCAAGAAGGAAGAGCTGACCCAAGCTGCAGTTGGAATGCCACTATTTTATGCACTCTACTCACTGTACTGTATTTGACAGTACAAATAAAAGAACATTTTGGTGCCTAACTACTCCTCCCTGAAGAAAGTGGTTTATGTGAAGAGCATGTTATTTCAATAGAAACCATGCTTGGATTTTATCTTGCCATGATCTGACTCAATGTCTTACGCTGTTAGAGCCAAGCTGTCTCATGAGTTAATCTTGTTTGAGAGTTTTCCTGCCAGGAGAAACAGCAGAGGGCATTTGTGCCTATTTACTGTGACAATATGCATCTGGGATACCTGGTGACTTCTCTGCCCTGGCTGCGGGCGCAGCTGAACTGTGTGCCCTGGGCAATCTGGCCTCTCTAGTGCCTCTGTGAGAGCTTGACAAGAAACAGTGGAAAACCAATGCCTCTGTGCAGCTGCAAATTAAAATTTTTGCTGTGTCTTTGAATATTGTGAACATCGATATTGTCCTACGAATTTTTTATCTACCTATGTTTTTTAGGTATATGACAAAACAGACACTAGCCAACTAAGAAGATAGATTTTAAAAGCCTATTTTATATTTGTGTCAATTTATATCTAATGTTAAAGCTTTTGAGAATGAGCATTTATTCAGAGGTACCAAAGAGAATTAGCTTCCTGATTTTTAAAGATGTAGTTGTGTATATCTGACATAGAAAAAGTTGTATGACACAGGAACCTATACATACTCTCTTAGGGAAACTGTAATTACTTAAGGCAAAAATACATTAACGTCTCAAGATACCAACACAGAAACACTGTTAGTACAAACATGTTGATTACGGAGTCTTCTTACTCACCCAATACAGGTATTCGATGCTTCTTGCTTTGTAAAGAATGGTGCTCATGGATGGGAAACATTGAAGTTAAACTGAGGGATCATGGAAACAGCCCTGGAAATTTAAAAAAACAATAAATAGGCTTTTAGATATCAGGACATATAAAAGTTAATTTTTTCCTATGTAAGTATAGAAGCCTGCATGAAGTCAAAGTAGATAATCAAATAGGATATAGTAAAATGTAGGGTTTATTGGGGTCGTTGGTCTAAAACCTGTGTAAAGACATGCAGTGGGCTTTTGGCTTGACAGGTGAGCACACATCACTAAAGTCTTAGAAACTTATACTTGAAAAGAAAAATTGGGCAGGCAATCCATTTGTTAGCTAATGAAACAAAGTTTGTGACACATATACTAAAAACTATAGGACCTGAGTGCTGAAAGGGACCTGAGAGGCGATTCCATCACACTAACTCCGCAGTTTTTAAAATGGGGAACTTAAAAAGGTTAAAAAGAAATTGGCCAGATGCAGCTACTTTGGGGCAGAATGATGTTTAACTTCTGTAAGTCTATGTCCTGTCTACTGTGCTATGTTACCTCTTACCCCAAACCAACTCTTCATAACTCACCCCTTATTGCTGGCATCAAATATAGCTATAGAATTTCATGGCCATCTCAGCCCTAAACATAGATTGCTTTACATCGAACCATTTCTTTGCTATTGGAAGAAAGGTAAAGTTTTCATAGTCAAGAAAAAAAGAAACACTAAATTATAGATTCTAATTATTTCAGTGCAAGGGCCACAAGATGGCTTTCCAAGGAAGCAGAATTTATGACAGCAGAAGGGACGCAACATGGAACACCAGCCCAGAATTACAGCAGATGTGTGTGTGCACCATGTTTGTGGAAGAGCTTCATCCATGAAATATTGACTCTAAAGCATACTGGTAAAGCATATTTAGTATCTACTACTGTGCCTTATAAAACTGAAGGTGCATTTTCATGGGGAAAATATTTTAGAACAGGTTGAAATACTGGTTAAAAATAGAGACCAGTCACTCTTCTTCTTGTGTATCCTGGGACCCAACCAGCCAAGCGTGTAAAGGCTTTATATTCTATCACCTAGAAAATAATGGCTCCTTTATTACTATCTTTTGGAAGCAATGATATTTCCTTTGCTATTGGCTACCTTCCTCCCATCAGACTCTTGGTCCTTCGCTTTCTTTCTTCTATAAAGAAGAATCTTAGAACCTTTTTCCCTTTTCCTACTGTCTGATTATTTGTAAGAGTGACGGGTAGGGATGCCAAAGATAAAATCAGAAAGCTTTAGTGGAGACTAGTAGTTCTTGATTTTGACTACACATTGGAATCAACCGGAGAGGTTTTAAAAATATGATGTTTATGGGACTGCAAACTAATACGATTTCTTTGGAAGGAAATATGGAGAATCCTCAAAGAACTCAATTTAGACTTCCCATTTGATCTTGCAATCCCATTACTAGCCATCTACTCAGAAGAAAAAAAAATCCTTTTATCATAAGGACATTTACACTAGACTGCTTATTGTAGCTCAATTTACAATCACCAAAATGTGGAAACAATCTAAATTCCCGCCAACCCAGGAATGGATTAATAAGCTGTGGTATATGTACACCATGAATAGTATGCAGCCATTAAAAAGATGAGACACTTCACATCTTTTGTGTTAACCTGGATGGAGTTGAAATTCATTCTCCTTAGTAAAGTATCACAAGACTGGAGGAACAATTATCCAATGCACTCAATATTAACATGAAGCCGGTAGTCGATGATCTAATACACGCCCACATAAGACAAAAACTCAAATGAATTCAAAGAGGGAAGTGGGGGAACGAGGAAGTCAGGAGAGGGGAGGTGGGGGGAAGGGCGTGCCCCCACTTAATAGGCACAATGTTCGGAGGTATGGCACATCTGTTGGGAGTGGGACACAATTATAAGAGGGACTCTACCTAACAAATACAAACATTGTAACCTAATTCTTTGTACCCTCAAATTAATCTGAAACAATAAAAAAAATAGGAGTTTTAGCCTCAACTCCAACATTAATTGGGCAGGGGTCTTAAAACTACGGCCCGCAGGCCACATGAGGTGGTGTGATTGTATTTGTTCCTGTTTTGTTTTTTTACTTCAAAATAAGATATGTGCAGTGTGTATAGGAATTTGTTCATAGTTTTTAAAACTATAGTCCGGCCCTAAAACTGTCTGAGGGACAGTGAACTGGCCCCCTGTTTAAAAAGTTTGAGGACCTCTGAGTATAGGCCCAGCATTGGGCACTTTTAAAAAGATCTCCAAATGATTTTGTATATATGTAGGACTGCACATATATACAAAACACACACATATATGTGTACATATACATGAGTACATATATATGCACATATATACACACAGACACATACACATATATATCGTGGCATTGTTCTAGATTAAGGATATATGAGCCAAGATTATAGAATCATGAGGGATGCAAAGTGCATCACAAAATAATAAGAATTTTAAAGCTGGAAGTTATGTTAGAGAGCTCAGGGACTACCTTCTGCTGTAGTCATTGGAAACTGAAGTTTAGGGGTATTAAGTGAGTAAGGTCTCAGAGCTAGCTAGTGGTGGGGACACAAGTCTGGTCCCTTCACCTACTGAACAAACTAAATAGCAAAGGGCTTCCCCTGACATCTGTGTGTGTGAGGGAGAGAGAGCACGACAGAGCAAGGGAGGGAGAGAAAGAGAGAGAATATTTAGACTAGAAATAAAAGGAAGTGTCAGCTTTGCTCAGAAAAATATAAACCATATGCCAGTCAAGAGGCGAACACCATAACAAGACTCAAGGCAGGATTATTAGACAAATTCATGATGACTCACAGCAGACTAGCAGAAACTGAAGGCTTGAAATATGATAGCTAACCATACGGGGTGAATGTCAGGGTAAAAACAAAATGTGACTTGGTGCATACCAAACAGAATCCAAGTTCACAGAATCCAAGTATAGGTGAACTACAGAAATGATGCCATGAAATATTTGTTATGTTCTTGGCATGTAAGCAAAATGTACATTAGATATGTTCTTACCACACAAAGAGCAGTGCTTGGCACAGGCTAAGTGTTCAGTTAATGGTGGGTGTTGCTTCACTTTACGCAAAATCTGATCGCACTGGGCTGTGCTGGTCCGTATAACTGGAATGCCTTCCTGCCATGCCTTCCCATGTGTGGGTCTACTCACACTTTCTTCTTCACAATGGTGTGAGACTCAAATTTAGTAGTTTGCATTTGCCTAAAGTGGACTTTCTTCAGTTCCATTCTGAGCAATGGGGTGAGGAGGGGACTGGTGGTGAGATCAAGACGACAATGGCAATGGGGCTTTCCTAGTTTTCCCATCAGTCAAATTTGCAGAAGATAAAATCAGTGACAGAAGAGCTCATGGTGTCTTGTCTTGGTCCTGGCCAGCTTGAATAATTGCTTCAGTTCATTCACCTTACTATGACATATTTCCCCATTTTAGAAGTGGAAGTATAATGTGTAATTTATCAGAAAGGTAGCATGCAACATGTTCAATGGATCCAACATCTTCACAGAAAACATACTCCACATAAGTAGATCTTTCTACATCAATTTTATTCTTTTAAGAGCCATCTTTCAGAAAAGATGAATTTAGTTGAATTATTAATAAAGAACATTATTTATGATCCTTTTGTTTTAGCATATACTAAACATAAGTTGACATTGTTCTTGAAAAGATGGGAATAAGAGTATGAAGAGGAACTGTCTTAGGTAAGAGCTGTGATGTTCTGACGGGATGTTAAGGTATGGGAAAGTTATTTGGTCCTTTATTTAATGGCCCTGAATTATTGTACTTGTATTGTTATGATCCCCATTTCTGCTATCAGAATATCCTGCTTCTAGTTTAGTTCCTATTTTTTATATAGTTTGTAGCCAGGGAGAGACTCTCCATTTTTACAGTTTTTGGCTGGGGCTGGGTTTGAACCCGCCACCTCCAGCATATGGGGCCGGCACCCTACCCCTTTGAGCCACAGGCGCTGCCCCATTTTTAATTGAGTAAAACAGACGAGTTCTGTAACGGGCTTTTGTCACTTCCTGGTGTTCATTTCAAGTGGTTGACATGCTTAACTCCAGGTTTGTTTTATTCCAAAAATACTGGAAACCTTATTTCTAAACAGGTGAGCTGTTAGCCTTAGATGTTTTTCATGGTGAATACTGAAAGTCAATTAATGACAAACTGTGGGAAGAATAATTGAAAACATATCTCCATTTCTGTTTTCAGTCTAAAATTTAGGTGTATATACATGTATAAAGATCTTCCACAGAGTTAATGTCATTAGAAATTAAACCCTGACTTTAGTTAGCTTGCTTTTCTGAAATGCTATATTTTAACATGTATGGTTTATGTAAATAAACCTTACATTGCAAACCCTGGCAACAAACACAGAAAAGTGCTTACACTGATGAAGGCAAAGCAGCTTTGCAAATAGAAAAGGGAAGGAAAAACACAATTAACTTGCTAATTGTTTCCCTTAATGTGGACACCAGCTAGTTGACATTTTTCTGTAGGTGAATGAAGCTCTTGGCAAGGCTTGTGCAAGTCAGTCCTGGAAGAAGGGGTGCCCCCGAGATGCAAACATAGCAAGGTCAGCCCCTCAGCTTCTGTTGCTACTCTAGCAGTTGAGAGCAAAGTTTTTCTCCTAAAATTTGAGGATGAGACTTAGAGATGATGTTTAAACTTCTTTCACGTTCTAACTGTCCTGTTGGCCCTTTCCAGGTTCATGCTAAGGGAGCATCTTTCCTTTCATTGGCTCCTGTGAAGCCTTTGCACTTTGGAAAGGGATGTTCACTTTGCGACCCTCATCTTAGGTTTCCAAGGCTACCTGGTCTCGCTCTGCTGCTCCCCAAATTTCTGACTGCAAGTACTGCCAGTGTCCCTTCTGAATTGAATTTGGGGAGCTGAGTGCTTTTTATTTCCAAATAAACAAGTGTATCACAAAAAGATTTAGAAATACAGAGGTCACTCGACATTCTAAGAAAAAATGAATAAAGTTGGAGAAGAATGGGTCTCTGCTGGCACACATAAACCTGCAGGGGCTTGGGGACATGACCTAGGACTCATTGTTATTAATACCCAGTAACTAGCACAGCGTCTGGCATGTTGGTGACACTCCATGCACACAAGGGAAACTAGAAAATGGCCATCTCTTCTATGTGCAATGTATGTCCCAGGCAGCAGAGAAGTAGCTTTTTGGTAGATACTCAAAACCTGGAGCTTGGTGAAATTACACTGATAATAATCAAGTGACTAGGAAAGAATGTCCTACTGGAGATGAAAATGCCAAATGATTAAGACAAATGATAGTTTCATTAAAAAAAGTTGAGACCAGTTCACATACACTCACATTATTTTCCCCTAGAATACAGAAAACAATATGGAAAACAGAAGAAAGTATGTGCCTTTACAGTCAAAAAGACCTAGGTTCAAATTCTACCACCTATCAATATTTCCAGCCATGTGACTGTAGGCACCTATTTAATTTCATGGATGCCTGGCTTCCTCCAATACACACTGGGATATTAAGAGCTACTTTGGAGGACAGTTATGTAAAAGTAGCTGGCATGAACCCAGTTAATGTAGGGTGCTGATGACCTGGCACAGAAGACTGGTTAAAAGCCTTGATTTTGGAGCCAGCCTGCCCAAGAGCAAATCTTAGCTGATTACTGCCAGTCGGATAAGTTACTTAATTCCTCCTTCAGCAATTTCCAACTTACAAAATGTAGACATTAATATTATCTACCTCATCTAGTTGTTAGGAGAATTGAATGAAGTGCTGTATATAAAGTGTAGCTCCTTGCCTAGCACAGAATAAGCAGCAACCCTAACCCTAATCCTAGCCTTGGCTCTAATCCCAACTGTAACCCTAGGATGCTGTGACTCCTCCTGGTTAGTGCTGTATCCATTTATGCGTGTTTCTTTAAGGGTGTGTGTTTGATGGAGGCAGAAGGTGGGAATTCATTCTGACTCAATTCAGTACCATATACCTTCCTTAAGATGCCTCAAGGTCAGAAGGATCTAGAATATGAAAATATGGCATTTCATAGTACTCAAAATACTCAAACCCCAGGAAATCACAGCCTCTATGTCTAGGCAGAGAGCAACAAAAACAGAATCAGAAGAGTGTCAGCAACATTCTACAGATGGTTCTGCTTCCAGCTACACTTTCTACCTCTGAGTAAGTAGAATCGCCATTCATTGTCTCAGCCACTCCCTCTGGATGTGTGAAAATCCTTACTTGTTACTGCATAGAGGGTAGTTAACCAAAGGAAATGCTAGGAAAAATATAGCCCAGCCATTCACACTTGCTGGGCCATATTTAAGGGAGGATTCCTTCTTCAAAGTGTGTCCAGATGCCTACAAGACATTGACAAAAAGCATGTGGACCGAAGTAAGGCAAATAGCCAGGAATCTACTGGGAACAGAAGCCATACAGACATTTGACAGGCACATAAGTATTCTTAGTGGCAGTGGCAATTGTCTTACCAATGTGGCATTTGCAAGTCACACTTTCTTCTCTCCCCCTCAAGAAACCACTTCAGAGGGTGAGTGGGGGAGAGTGGCATCGTAGGGCTAAATTTATCTGCACTACAACTATGAGTTGTTTGCAAACCTCAGGACTTTATTTCTTATGGCAATAAATTACTTATCTCACAACTGGTTGAGACAGGCCAGTGTACAAAATAATGCAGTTTAGAACTCTTACCTAGTGGGACCCTTTCCATTTGAAGTTGATAATCAAGTGGCATTCAGCATAAATAAATTTTTGAGGTCACATAGCAAGTAGGAGAGTGGCCACCCACTTGAAACCAATCCGCTGATCCAAACCCAGTGCTCCTTTAATGCAATACATCACATTAGGGGCCTCAGCAGGGGCCTAATATGTTATTCAGCTGAATAACAACTTAGTAGTTCTGGATGTGACTCACTTTTCCTCAAAGACACGTATTATCATCCCACGAGGAAGAGTCACCCATCCTCCACATAGCTGCTGGACCACTTTTTAACAGGTAGGCGGCTATACTGCTATTCCAAAATATATGCCACTTATGCTAAACCTACATTTCATGTTCACACATTATGTTGCAGATGTTTGCATGCTGGACTGAGAAATACATTTACAAAAAAAAAAAAAAAAATTGCGGCTCAGCACTGCTTGGACAAAATTTGTGTTTTTAATAAAATTATTTATTATAGCAGAGAATCTTTAATTCTAATGACAAGACTGCCTGCAGCAATGTTTAATATTCATTCACTTTTATTCAGGCAGAAAATTGACATTAGAAGAGGGCTATTTTTATAAAATGCATTCTGTTTTTTTTCCAAAAGGAAGATACTTGATACTTTTTCAAATATTATACAGAAATATGCACAGAAAGTATAGCCTCAACGTGTGATAGCGAATGATACGTTTTTATTAGCCACTACATCCAATAAAGGGTTTTGCAACCATCTTGACAATGCAGCAGGCCTGAAAGCTGGGAGGATCTGCTAACAAGGACAGACAGCTCAGGCCCTGTCATGTGTCCTAGACCATGGGTCACAAGAGAAATGAAGAATCTTCTCCCTGGGTGAAATGACAGCCATTTATTTGCTCAACATCTAGGCTGCAGATGTTGGAAAATGTCAACCTTCAGAAGCAACAAGGAACTAACTGCTTCTTGACCCAGACTGACTGCCAGGAGAATTATGACTTGGTAACAGATGGACATAAGAAAAAAAAAAAAAAGAAAGAGAAAAGAAAGAAGGAAAAAGGAAGAAAAAGAAAAAGAAAAAAAATCTCTATACAAAAGACCTATACAGACACAGATTCTGACAAATTTCCTTGTCCAACCTTCTTAGAGTGCCAGGTACGGGGTGAGCAGGGAATTGAGGGTCATTGTGCCCTTGGGTCAGGGCATCTTTGCACAGGCTTTGCTCAGCCTATTTGCTGGTCTGTCTTGGAATCTTTCATGCCAAGTCTGGCTTAACTGAGCAGCCATACATCTGGGCTGCTTTCCTGGCAGTAAAGAAAACCATGTGGTCAGGAGTTGTTTTATGGGTCAAGAGAGGGTAAAAAGCAAACACAAAAATAAGCAGGCGTGAACCAGAGGGAACTGAGGAAGCAGCAGAAGTGCATGTGGGGATTGTACCAGGGACGAGAGCTCTTTCACTCGCTGGGGCTGCCTCTGCTGTGACATGAGGGTCTCTGGGGCTAACGGTGGTTCTCTTCCTAATGCGTGACCCTTTAATACAGTCCCTCATGTTGTGGTGACCCCCAACCATAAAATTATTTTTCATTGCTACTTCATAACTGTAATTTTTGCTACTATTATGAATTGTAATATAAATATCTGATATTAGGCGACTCCCTGTGAAAGGGTCATTCGACCCCCAACCTGGTCGTGACCCACAGGTTGAGAATCGCTGGATGCAAAGGTCTGAAAACAGTGTTGCCAGGCTGGGAGCATCAAGGGAACAAACAGGTAAGTGGGAGAGGCATCCGAGAACATCTCCATGGCACCTGCCCTCTGAGCCTGCGTGCACAGTGGGGCAAGTCTCCCCACTAGAGGGAAACAAGCTTGGAGCAAGGGTACAGCAGCCTTCAAGAGATCAGCAACTAAGCTGACCCCTGACTACCTGGGCAACCATTAGGAAGGGGATTCCTGGCTCTTTGGAATAATAAATGGTGGGTATGCTAACAGGTAATGTCAGGGCTTTATCTAAAAAAGAGAAACTTGCTAAAATATAAAATTTTATTTTTGTAAATTTTTCACCTACATCTATGTTCATGCTGTTTAATCAATACAGTAGAATCATCTAGACCCACCTGGGGAGTTTTCCTTGAGGCTTGCTCATCTCGATGCAAGTACTATGATAGCAGTTCAGCAAATAAGCAACTTTTATTAAAATGGGAAGACTTAATATCGTGAAGACAGCAACAATTTTCCCTTAAATAAGATATAATATAATGAAATTATAAGTGGAATCCTGGGGGGTTGCATATTTGCTTTGGTATATATAGTGGGAGTTATTTCATTTATTTTATTTTGGGAATTTGTGAAATAATTTGATGTGAACATGGATGAAGAAGTTTCTAAGAGTATAATGAAATTATGAGAAAGAAAAAGAGAGCGTATTTGAAGCAGAGGATGGTTGATTTGTCTCTCTAGCTACAAAATTTATTATAAAGTTTTTTGAATCAAACCACCACAGGAGCAGACAAATAAATCAATAGAGAATCTAGAAAAAGATCTGAGTACCCATAGGAAATTGGCATGTCACAAAAGTGATATTTTAATTTATAGGAGAAAGGCTGGCTTAGTTAGTCCTTTTTCCTCTAAATTAAAACTTAAAATGTTTAATAGATTCTGCTGTCAGCGTTGACAAATCATTTTGAGGAAAATATTTTAACCCATATCAAATACAAAAATAAAGTCTAGATGAATTAAAGATTGAAATGTTAAAAAATTTTTTTCAATGAAACAAGAGTTCTTAAGCAACACAGGCATCGTTAAAGCTACAAATGCAAGAAAGAAGTGCAAGAAAAGCATTTAGAATGTTAAATGATTCCACAATGTCAAAAGACAAATTCAAACTGGAAAAAACTGCAAACCGCATGAGAAATTGGGAGTTAATTTTTATCTTATTTAAATAAGAAAAAAGCATAGAAATTGATAGAAAAATAGGCAAGGGATATGATTCAATTCACAAAAGCGAGTCCAAATGGTTATAAATAAAAAGATGTTCAACTTCACAAATAGCCCACGAAATGCAAATTAAAAGTATAATTAGATGCCATATTTTATCCACTTGATTGGTATTAATGACAAAGACCTCTAATGCCCTATGTTGGCCAGGAAAAAGTTCGCTCAGATGCTACTGCTAGAAAGATAGATAGTATAGTTTAAGAAAGTACTCTAATAACATCTACTAAATAATTGTAGTGCGTACCATTACCCCCACCCCAGAAATCTCTAAGAAGAATCTAAATATTCATGAATTGGCAAATGGCTGAATAAATTATAGTAGATGATACTGTTATGGGAAACAGGAGATGTTACACAGCTATTAAGAAGAATGAGTTAGATCCGTAGCTACTGATACGGAGAAATGTCAGTGCTTCCTTGTTTATGAGAAAAAGCAAGTTATCACAAAACGCACTGTGATAGTGGAATTTTATGGGTCAACTTCAATTGACTATGGTGCCCAGATATTTGGTCAAACACCAGTCTTAATGTTGCTGTGAAGGTATATTTTAGATACGATTAACATGTAAATAAGTAGATTTTTGAATAAAGCTGATTACCCTCCATAATGTAGTGGGCCTCACCCAATCAGTTGAAAGCCTTAAGAAAACAAAAACAAAAACAAACAAACAAAAAAAACCAACTGAGATTCCCAGAGAAAGAAGGAATTCTGTCCTCAGACTGCCTTCGCACTCATGACTGCAGTGTCCATTCTGCCCTTGATCTCCAGCCTGCTGGCCTGCCCTGCACATTTTGGACTTGTCATCCCCTACTAGTATGTAAGTCAATTCCTTAAAATAAACTGTTCTCTCGCTCTCTCTTTCTTTGCTTATATACACCATCTTTTAGTTTGTTTTTTTTTTTTCTGGTAAACTTTAATATATGCACATAATATTTCCAATGGTACAAAGAAAACCCTTTGCATGTATTTTAGATTTGTATACATTTGTATGAATATGAGAAAATTCAGAAAGAATTTATACCAAGCTGAAAATACTGCATGTATCTCTCTGTGTGTGTCTGTGCATGGAGGGAGAGGAGAATGAAAATGCAAAGTTTTGAGCAAAATAAAAATAGCATGATATAAAAGTACAAGAAAAATGCAAGTATACAAAAATTGAACACGTATATGAATAAAGACATGAATAAACTAAATTCTAAATGGATCAATTTAGACCTGATAGCAAAGGGTGTTTTATACAGCAAAAAAGCATTAACTTATCCTATATGTAATGGGGAGTTATCAAAAGTTTAAAATACATAAGTAACACTGTTGAGAGAATATGCCAAGCTCATCTCCAGGTATTAAAAGAACATAGGGTTTAGAAGCTTGAGTTTGACATCAAGCAGATAGATCCTAGCTCTCCTACTGATTTAGATGTGACCTTTGATGTATTATTTAATTTCTCTGAATTTCAGCTGTCTTAGCTACAAAATAGAGTAATAAGAATAATGTCTGCTTCACTAGGTGGTTGTGAGCATCTAATGAGATCACACATGGAAAGCACTTAATGGGCTGGATGCAGGCACAGACTCAGCCATCACGTCCATTACTACTGTTGTTTTGTATTGTCAGAGACTAAAGGACTATTAAAAGAGTCCCAGACAAAGTTTGCAATGGAGAGGAGAAGGGACAGAGAGGGGGGAGAGGATCTCAGAGACTGGGTCATTTATCAAGAACAGAAATTTGCTTTTCACAGTTCTAGAGGCTGGCAAATCCAAGATCATGGCGCTAGCATCTGGTATCTGGTGAGGACCTTCTTGCTGCATCCTCCCATCGGGGAAGGGAGAGAAAGGCTGGAGAAGATGAACTCTGTGGCTTCACATGGCAAAAGAACATGAAAAAGAGCAAGCTAGCCCAAAAAGCTAAGTGAAGGCTTTTTTAAAAAAGAGTCTAAATCCCATTAATGAGGAAGCAGCCTTTGTAGCCTAATTACCACTTAAAAAGGCCCCAATTCATAATACTTTCACACCAGTGACATGTGAATGTTGCAGAGAGGACACAACAGATAATGATGCTACTGATGGAGGATGATTTGGGGAGAGGCATTGGGACCAGAAGTTTGGGGGACATTAATCAGTATTCCCAGGGCACACAGAACTAGCAGAGTCATAATTACTAAAACTTGGTTGCAAGAAGATGAATATCAAAATGAGGACCAATGACAAAGGCATTAAAGGTTGTCAAGAATCTGGAAAGAGACACACTGAACAAAAGACATTGAATTTGGTAATTGGGGGCAATAGTATCCTCGTTAGGGTCTGACTTCAATGGCTTTGAGAGCAAAGAATACAGAAGAAATGGTAAAAATTACATTTTTTTTTAAAGGAAAGTAACAGCCAAAAAGTCAGAATATCTTGGCCTCTGTTGGAAACCCTTCATTATTTCAGAATGAAATAAAATCCTTTCCTTAACCTGCAACGTCCGACCCGATCTGGCCTCTGCCTACCACTTTGATTGCATGACCTGCCACTCTCCCCACTGGGGATTTTGGTCCTCAATAATTTAACAGTTGACCTTCATAACCTGGGCTTCTTGTCAACTGGTTTCTAGTATTATTATTATCTGTTTGGATAAAATATGAGTAATTGCAAAATTTCTCTGCATCTTAAACTATAACCTGCAAACAGAATTCCTGAGAGATGTGTAGTGACAAAGACAGGGACAAAAGCTACGGTTGGCCAAGGACAGAGTATGTTTGGTCAATGTGCATTACAGATTTTTGTGAATCACCTCAGACGCTCAATATAACTTTCATTGATCATTCTGGTTGTGTACCGGCAGAAGAGAGACAGACCTCTTGCAATCTGGTGCGAGTGGGGAGAGTTGACCTGAGTGGAAATGGTAGGAAATTAAGAAATGAAGCCAGAAAGACGAGGAGAGGCAAAGACTGACAGGAAATGCGAGATAGGAGGGCATTGGGAGGGCTGACACAGATGATGACTGCAACCAGCCCCTGAACCGTGGAAGTAGCTTTATTTACACAGTATCTTAACAATGTTGCATAAATCTTAACACATGGGGTAGAGGTCATCCTTAAAGAGGAAAAATTGTGCGCTTGCCGATAATAAGGAAAGTATGCATGGGCTACGTGACTTCTGACAGGTGGAAACAATGTTAAAGGTGGAGAAGCGGTTGGGGGTCGCTCCCTGAGCATTTCCCATGCTGTGGGGGCCCTGCCACCCACAGCCCGCCCCCCACACTTTGTCTACCTTTCTTTGCCCCATTTTTTACCCCCAAATCTTCATTTTAAAATTTAACTTAATGCACATTCACCATAGTCACAATCTATGCAAAGTTCCCTGAAGTAGAAGTTCCTCTTTATTAATATTTTTCTTTAATATATGGGCCAAAATCTAGATTATGGGATTATAGGTGGGGGGGAAAGCAACGTTAAAAAGAAAGTAGGTGTGAAATGTCAGCCAATTGTTTGGGACCTACTGAACACATACGGCTGATCTGAACTCTACTACGTACAGATCCAAAGCTATAGTCTAACCACTTATTCCATTTCATAACCAATGCAGAAGTTTGAGCCTTATGGTATCAGCCAGTGTAGACCTAATATCTATGACTGTGGTCCAGCCTTCCTACTTACATTCATTTTCCATTGATGTCATAACAAATTACCACAAATTTAGAAGTTTTACTATTTGTGGTCTCAGAAATCCTAGTAGCTTGCTTCATTTCTTTGCTGAGGTTCAACAAGGCTGGGCTATTATCTGGAGGCTATGGATTTGCTAGGAGAATTCAGTTCTGGGTAGTTGTAGGACTGAATCCCCATTTCCTTGCTGATTGCCAGTTGGAACCTTTTCTTAGATCCTTACCGCCACCTGCATCCTTATCCTCTTGGTCTCCCCATTACACAGCCAGCAATGGTAAGTTGAGCACGGCTCATGCTTTAAATTTTTAAGACTTCCCCTTCTCCTATCTCTCTCTGACTCTAGCTAGAGAAAGTTCTATGGTTTAGATTCCTGGGATTAGAGGGGGCCTATTTAGGTAATCTAGGATAATCTCCCTATTTTAATCAAATTTTCAAAGTCCCCTTTGCCATGTTATATGATATATTCTCAGCATCTAACGACTGGAGTGTGGACATCTTTGAAGTTTATTCTGCTGACTTTACTGATTATAGCTCAGAAAATCACCACCATAACCCCCCCCCCCCAATGTCCGTGCATTTCATCATTCAATCCACGTTAACTTGAAATTTCACAGCCTGTCTTTCTTCATGCCTGTCTCCTGTTTGTGTTACTAGTTGAGATATGTGCTGCCAAGAACTTGGAACAGTTAAAAAAAAAAAAAAAAAAAGAATTTGGAACAGTTGAGTTCCTTGTATAACACAGGGAGAGTGAGGCTTTTCCCAGGAGGCAGAAAAAATAAAAACAAAAAATACAAAAGAACATTCTAAAAAATTTAATGTTTCTTAGTTTTTATTTTGCCCATAGCAACTTGAAAGCAAACCTTAGTAATACTTAACATTCTTCATGATTATCTCTATAATAATTCCTTTATTTTATTATTAATACTATGACACTGCATTTGAGCAATTTCAAAAATTAAACACTTGCATAAATTGTTTACAAATAAAGAAATGACTTAAAATAATATTTCCTAGCTCCAAAATTCTTATTTGTTTAATCTATTTTTAAACATGGTTCTGCCTGCAAACATTCCACTACCATGTACAATATTGGCATTAAGTGATAAGCTTTTTACAGATGGTGAGGGAATCTTTTCAGTGTTGATGGGAATTATATAATGGAAATGTCACTAAAAAGAAGACCAAAGTGAAATGGAATAGTTTCTAAGTAGGTTGGAAGCAAGGAGTAATGATACTAAATTATCGCCTAGGAAACTGGAGGTATAAATTTGTAAAAAATTTCACCATTAAGGTCAGTTAGAGTTTAGTGCCAAGATTAAAAAAAAAGTCTCTCTCAAAGAAGAGAGAGTCACAGAGAACAGAAACAAGACGTCATGGAGGTCCCTGCCCTGGGCCAATTCTGTAGCAGTCCTTGCTTTGAAGAGGGAGTCATGGAAGTCATCATATAGGGCAAGGGGGTTGCTTTAAACAGAAGGAAGAAAGTTTTTCCATACTGAGAAAGATATGCAAGCCTCATGAGATTATATAGTAGATGCAAAGAGAAACAGAAACAATAGGGTGTTGGGTTTTCTTGTTTTCTAATGTGTTACATCAAAGCAGGTGAGTTCTACAACCCGATTTTAGACTTGGGAGAGATTACCATGGACAGAGAACCAGCCAATGAGGCAACTGTACAAAGATCATGTGGTTGAGGACTGAGTATTCCAGAGGTAATCAGGTGGGCTAAAAAGGAGGGATGTCCTAGGTCTGATGGGAAGCCCCAATAGCAACTGAAATTTGATTTGTTACTCACGGAACCATTTTTGGAATAATCAGAACCAGATTCAAGTTGCTTTTGAAAATATAGATATTTCATATGCCCCAGAATTAATGAAGAAATACTGGAATACTGGTATTTGCTATAAATATCCATACACAATTATTCTGAAATGCAGATAGATATTACCATAGCGAATCAAAGGAAACTTAGTTAAAAGGAGGTCTAATTTTGTAGTTCTTTAGGTCTCATCAATTTTCAATCAATGGACATTACAAACACAACCACAAACATGCCCCATCCCTCGTGATGATGCTGAAATGAGAAAAAGATCTTTCCTGCTAAATTGGAAATCACCACTCTTCTGCATCTGGCTCATTTACTTAGGAGGAGAAACTATGTCTTGGTGGGATTAAGTCAGATCTGTGACAGAACCCAGCCAGGAAGATAGTCAGGCCTTGGCTTTCCCTCCTTGAGTGGTCAGTGTCATCTTCATCTAATCCTCTTTCCTACTGCATTCAGGAGAAATTACCAAATAGCACATCCTTGCTCTTCCCCCTCCTTCCTTGTCTGATCCCCTCTGCTGTCTTCTGCTTGAGATAATCTGACTTCTTTTAACCAGATTGAGATGTTTAAAATGTTTTTGATATATACTTGATGCAATTGTATTTTCATTCTCAACTCTTGAATCTTAAGGATGGTAGTATCTATAGCTTTCTCTATAAATACATACACATATACAAACATACATGTGCATACATCAATCTAAGTTCTTATACAGTAGAACTTCTGTGAGTTGACCATCCAAGGGACTATAACAAACTGGTCAACATAAAGAACTAGGCCTACTGTACTGCTACATACATGCGGCGCACATCTAGTCTATGAAAATGAGATCAGTTTGAGGAGGTGGTCAATAGGGGGAGGTGGTCGACTATGGAAGTTCTCTGGTATTACGTCTTTGTGATGTTCTTGAGAAAAGATTCTCTTCGCCTTCCCTAAAAGCAGACAGAGATAGCTTTCTACTCATACTAGATATTCTTACAGGCAGTGTGATTTCCTAATTAGCTGAGCATCAGAAACATACAAACCGGTTATTATAAAAATGTAGATTCCTGGTAGTCAGCTGTAGAGCTTCTGATTCAAGAGCTTTATGATGGATTCATAAAGCTGATTCTGATAGAAAGAGGCTTGAGGACCTCTACTGTAAGGTACACAGGCATAAACAAATTTGCAAAGCTGTTTTAATTACAGCTAAAGACCATCATTATTAATGACAGAGCTCTGCTTCCAGCAAATGCTTTCCTTAATTGACCGTTTGATTCCTATTCTTTCATATCTCATGAATCCTATTTAATCCTTTTTTCTTTAGTAAACAAAGTGAACTGATAAACTCGATTTGACAAGATGCTCAGAAGAGGCAACAAAAGAAACCCTTGTAGCCTAAGGAGTGAAATTTACTGACCCCTGATGTCCATAGTTAATAAAGCACACAGGGTTTCTGAGATCACAGTGTGTTAATTGATCACATTGCAAAATCTTATGTGAATTTCATTTAACAAACACTTATTGAAAGACTACTAGGTTTGACGTGCTCTATCAAGTACTGGGCCTACAGAGGCGTGTTAATCTTTGCCTTCTCCTCCATGAAGATTGCAGTTTTGTAAGAAAAGGGAAATAATCCTCTCCCTATTTGCATTTCTGCATCTGGTTTCTCCCCCACAGTGGTATTGTCAGCTGAAATTCTTTGAAATTCTTATTAAGATGGTGTTGGAAAGAAATAAAAGACTTGAGGCTATGATTACTCTTCTGTAGGCTATTCTGGGAGACTTAAAAAAAAATGAAAGCTAGGAGCTGGTTGCACTTCAAACAAAATTACCTTAGCCTCTAATGGTCAGCCCAGCTCTTTGCTAGGGTTAATTTTGTCTAAGATGTTAACCATGGAACAAAGTATCCTGTTTCCTCCAAAGGCTGCCAAATGGTCCTGTATGCTAGAACAATGAGGCACCTGTGGGTTGTTCTTTTTAATTAAAAACTCTTTAATGGGATGGACTTTCAAGCGTTTACTTGTTGTAAATGCTAGGATTTGGTCCACCTCATTTTCCAAAGTCCAATTTGTACTTTGTGTTTAAAAATAGCCTCCCTGGTTGAGTACACAATGAAAAAAAAAAATCATAGCAGTCTCTGAAGGATGGATTTATAGGCTATTCAGGTTAGAAAGTAAGCAAGATTGCAATGTGTCTGTTGTATGCACGCACGCTTACAAGTACCTGGAAATTGGCAGAGGAATCCTGGGAAGACAGAGAAGGGCCAACCAAGCATTGTCACATTGGGAGAATTTAGGTCATCACAACTGAGAGTAAGAGCAGGAGTTCTGTGATCAATCTAGGGAATAAAAGGGCAAATAACCAGAGAGCTGGGAGGGTAAGAGAACACTGTATGAACAACTTTTAAGAAGTTAGGGAGGTGTGAAGCTCAGCTGTGTTTAGGAAAATGGAACCTGACACAAACTTGCAACCAGAGGCATAAATTTGTAAAAATTTCACCATTAAGGTCAGTTAGAGTTTAGTGCAATAACACTCTAGTAATCAAGTGCTACTCCACATGATTTTAGGGAGGAATTGATGCAATAACACTCTAGTAATCAAGTGCTACTCCACATGATTTCAGGGCAAGAGACTCACTTTCCCTCATTTTAACACAGAGCCTGGGTCCTTGGCCCTGAGGAGAGAGTGATTACAGAACACTCCACAAGAACTAGCTGCTATTGAAGTTCCCTCATACCTCTGCATTTGGATGGATGGTGAAGTCACGTGGAAATAAGAACTGGCTCCCAGAAAATACAACCCAATGCCAGCTTCTAGCTCATGTCCAACTTTAGATCCTGTTTCTGGATTGAAGATTTATATATTTTAAGGCTTCCACTGATAAAATGTTGTAAATTATAGCAAAACTCAATCTATTTATTCATTTGCTCTACCCACACTTACGACAAGCTATGAAGAATTATATCAGCAATATTATGTTTAATGTTATTTTATTTACTCATTCATTCATTTAACACATACTTTTTGGGCACTTTCTAAACATTCTGAGGATACAGAAAATAGACAAAAATTTTTCACTACCAGAGCTAACAATTGAATAAGGATGCCCTTAGTTATTAACTTAATGTCAATGTGTAATGAAAAATCATGACAACTATTGTATTAGTTCAGGATGAGTTAAATTATACCGTGGCTACAACTTCAACCTCTTATTTCTTGTGACAAAAAATGTGTATTTCTTTTTTCTTCTTCTTTTTTTAAATCTGGAATTAAAATAATCACTTTATTAAACCTAAAATAGCATTTCTTCATTATTCATGATTTATACATGTTATATATCAACCAAATTGGAAAGACTAGTGAAAAGGATGTTTCACCAAATGGTATATTTGTAGAACTTATGAGTATCATCAGTTTACCTTTTTATTTTTAATTGTTTCAGGTTCATTGAAGGTACAAAGAATAAATAAATAAATAAATAAAATGATTTTTTTTTTCTTCTGGATAGATGGCTAGCAATGGGATTGCAAAATCAAATGGGTCTCTAATTTGAGTTCTTTGTGGATTCTCCATACTTCCTTCCAAAAAGGTTGTATTAGTTTGCAGTTCCAAAATGTGCATTTCTTGTTCACAAAAAGTCCATTGTAGAGTCATGCAACTCTCCAGGGAAGACCGTAACTGTCCTCCAAGTAGTAACTCAATATCTACACAAGCAATTAAAGCAAGAGAAGATGGAAACATTTGGATATATGGGATGAGGGAGAGTATTGTGCTCAGGAAGACCTGACTTAGCTAACTGCAGTAGAACCTTCAGTTAACCACCTCCCTACACTGACCACCTTCTTAAGCTGACCTCATTTTCATAGAACAGACATGTTGACCACCTCTGTATGTATGTTCACCAACTTGTTATAGTTCCAACTATTGTTCCAACTATAACAACTATAGTTACAACTATTCCAGCTATAGTTCCAACTATATCAAGTAGACTCTGTAAGTTGGCCACCCAACTTATAGAGAGTCTACTGTGTATAGATAATAGTGCCATGCAATAAAATGTAAAATGCTGGAAGAGATCTAGGATTTGGTGCAGATATCATGTGTTTTGTGTGTGTTGCAGGAGATTCTTGAGTTCAGTTTTAGATACACTGAACTTGAGATTCCTTTAAGACATTCAAATAGAGATACTGGGTGGGAATGTGGGTTTCAGAAGCAATACCTAGCTGCAGTTGTGAAGCTGAAAAGTTATAGGACACTGGAAAAAACCAAAGGTGGGGGCATATATAAGAATTCCCATAGAGATGGTGTAAAGTCAGATGAGAAGAGAGCCCAGAAGTGAGCCTTGAGCAGCTCACCCATTTATTAGTGTATACTGCAGACAAAGAAGATATTGAGAAGGAGGAAACCAAAGAGACAGAGAATATGATATCTTGAAATTCAGAAGATAGAGTTTCTCAAAGATGAGAGGTCAAAAAAATGAAGTGCTGCTGAGGTAGCAAATAAAATGAGAATGAGGCCTAAATTTTGGATAGGACAACACAGGTCATGAGTAACTTAGGAAGGAAATGTTAGTGATTTATTGGAGATAAACACTGTGCCTTGAGTAGCCTGAGGAGAGTTAAGACTAAGTAGATTCAAAGATGGTGGATTGAAAAGAGACTTTTATTCCACTTTCTTCCAAAATCCCATTAAAACAAAAATGAAATAATTTTCAAAAGTCATAAACTCACAAAGAGAGGGAAAAAAAGGCAAAAGATAGAAACAATAGGCAACTCTAGAAATCTGGATCCTAAACTGACAGAAAAAACAAGGCAGCAGCACAATTACAGTCTCACAACCCATCAGAAGTCTCAAGAAATTGTGACACTGGATTCCTCTGGAAGTAAAAATGAAGGGAGTGGCTAAATACAGGACAGTTGATTGAAAATATTTTCAAAGCAGTGAAGTCTTTTTTTGTCCCTTTTCAGATCTTGTAGTGATACCACTGTCCCTCCCCCATCCCAAACACAATGGAGGAGGCATTATTCTCTGCAAAAAATAAAATAGAGAATCTCTAGACTAGTAGACTCTAGATACAAACGAAGGTACAGTACCTTGAATGTTGAATAATGGAGAAGTAAGTCAAAGGCTATTCATGAAATTTTGAGAACATGAGCCATCTTCCTTGATGTATGTTATAGCCAGGTTAGGAAAAAATTGGTTGACTCTTTTTTGGAAAATCTGACCAATACAAGAAAAAAGACACAAAGAAATGAATGTACCATATATACTCGAGTATATATGGTAGATTTTCTCCAAGGAAACAGGTCAACCATTATCATCCTACATGGAAGAACACCCTCAACAAGCATCTCATCTCAATATCCTCCCTCTCTCCAATCTTTTGCTGAGTATGACCATTGGTCAAATCCAACTAGGATCACCCTCCAAAAGTAGAGAATGAAAAAAGGCAAGGTATATCTGGAAGTACCAACAGAAGATACCCTCCTCAAAGGGCAAGTCCTTAAGGAGGGCCAGGTAGTGGATATGTGCTTCTGGAGAATGGCAGAAAACACTTGGAAGAACAGAGTCAGAAAGGCAAGAAAGACAAAAGATTCATATTTAAGTCACCTTCGTTGAGACTGATTTAGAATAAAAATCATTTATTAGGGCTGAGGATACCAGAAAGAAATCACTTTCTGGTTTATAGAACCTATTTTTAAAGTAGGAATATTTTGAGTTATCTACCAAATTGCTTTCACATAAAATGTCACTGTTTTGCTTGATTTAGGTATTTTAATAAAAAAGATAAAAGAGTATTTAGATACCCACAGGGTGACTCTACCACATGTAATGAGAGATGTGTGTAGTAAAAAAACATAATCAAAATCATTCAAACCCAAAACTATGTCTTTTGACTAATAAACTTAAAACATTCACACAGACAACACTAAATAATTTATTACATGTTATAGCTAACACTATGTGGTTTCATGTAAATTGTTCATGTTCTGGAGGCCTCCTTCAATCTCTGTCCACTAACTTTTGTTTTTAAAAATACTTCCACTTAATGGGCAGAATGTAAGGGTATATGCACACCTCTTGCGTGTGGGATACAACTATAAGAGGAAATTTACCTAACTAATGTAAACATTGTAACCTAGTTGTTTGTAACCTCACATGAATCTGAAATTAAAAAAATAATCAGAAAAATGTAAAATAAAATAAAAATAAAGTTAATCTTTTGCTTTTTTTTTTGTCTGAAATAAACATTTCTTGGAATTTCCTATCTTTAAGTTATAGGAAGTGCCTATCACTTAATTCCTTTTATATCAATGTTCAAACTTACAAAAGCTACGACAGATCAATGCTTGTGTGCAGTAGATATAAAGATTTCAATTATTATATATTTTTAAAAGTCCATTTTGTAAACGTAAAAGAGGTAAAGTCACGTTTACATGGATGGAGCTGGAACATATTGTACTTAATAAAGTATCTCAAGAATAGAAGAAAAAATAACCAATGTACTCATTACTATTATGAAACCAATTTACAATCACTCACATTTTCATATGAAGAATAAATCACAACTATGGCCCAAGACGAAGGAGGGATGGGGGGGCTTCGGAGGGGTAGGGGGAGGTCAGATCGAGGGAGGGTGAATGGTGGGATCACACCTATGGTGCATAATGCAA
>CAUYPK010143551.1:0-28390 GCA_963574355.1 Loris lydekkerianus
CGGCCAAAATGAATTTCGGCTCTTTGCCTCTTATCATTATTTTGTATACTGCGGCTCTTTGCCAAGTTTGGATTTTGTTATGCTGCTTCTGAGGAGGGACCTCTGAGGAGCGATCTCCGAGCGCGTAGTCGAACTTGTTCGCCACCCCTGGCTATGACATCTCTCAGTGGCAGAGGTGGTGCTAAGGGAAGACACCATCATTCTCTCTTCATTCTGTAGATTTTGTTTCGTGACCAGGGTTTGACAATTTGATCTTGAATTCTAATTTGGAGGTCATATGAGAAATGAATGTGTGTACACATATGCAAACACATGTTATAGAAGCAAGCAGGTGGTTGTGATTATTCTATACTTTCCATAAACTAAAGCTTATTGAGATGAGAGTTGAAGAAATAGAAATACTCTGAAGTGCTGGTGAAGCTGATGAAGGGGATTGATCTAGGAAAGGCCCATGAATTGCAAGGGGAGAAGGCACTTAGAACTGGCCTTGGGAAGTAACAGACTCACTCCCCCTTTGCCATCCGTTCATGCCCCAGTGAGAAAACATAGTTGGGGAACTCTGGGTGGTGAATGCAGAGGGCAAGTACAGCGGTTTTTTTTCTTCCTGGGAATGGCTTATAATGATGTTTAGATAGAGCTCTGAAATCACAGAGCTGTGGTTTTATATAGCTTGGAAACTGTATGCTTGAAACCTCAAAATGAAATTTAAGGGGGACAAGGTTAAAACATAGAACCTTTTCCCTAATTCTTCATTATTTGAACCCTTTGTTGAATGGTAACAATTCTAGGTCTCATGGCATGCAGCTCTAGAAATAAAAGTTTTATCTAGGGATTGCTTTACAATAGTGTGCGTGTGGGGGAGTATCTTTTCTTCATTTATTCTAGGTTTATGGCTGAGCCTCTTCTTAAAAAAAAGATAGACTGATACGGGAAAAGCATATACATGCACTTAATATAAACTTTATACGACAGGGAAGCCTTCATAAGAAAATAAAGATCTGATAAAAAGGTTAAACTTACGTACTTTTATGTTAGGTGATGAAAAAGTGGATAGTCATAGAGAAATAGAATTTGATCAAGGGAGTATTATCTAATAGTAATAAAATAGAGGATATTTACCACGGTTGATTTGGATTCTTCTTGGCATCTCTTTGGGACCATTCCTCTGTGTATAGAGAGAGTGCCTTTCATGGTAGGGTCTTATGATGTGCTTCAGGGAGAAGGGTTAGGGAAGGGGAGAGAGAGCATCCTGGTTCTGATGTTTTCTCAACTCCCAGGACTCCATATTTGGGGCAGCATGTCCTGAACCTCATTAATAGTTATGTTTCTTTATTCTACTGTTAGGTTTTAAGTACTTTACCCTTGGTTATATTTAAATTAAAATACATATGTCCTAGAGCTGTCAACATTTTTTCTTCAAAGGCTCAAATCCTTTTTAGATATGCGTGCAGGGCATTTGTTAAAACTGCCTTCAATCCAAGGGGGAAACAGAGTTGAAAGTTAATACAGGAGGTTCTCTCTCTATAGGATACCCTAGATGTTGCCCCTCAAGTCACCATACATAGAAAAAATGGGAAATTTTAGCTAAATATACCTTTATTTACAAAATATTTACTAAAAAATTTTATAAAATATTTACAAAATACTGTCTGCATGGTGGCCACATCTTTGTAAAATTTTGTAAGGAACATTTTGTAAATGTACATTTAGCTATAATACTCTATTTTCCCTGTGTATGGTGACTTTAGGGGTGACCTTTGGGATACCCATAATAAATTGGGTAGATTTTTCTAAAGTGTTCTTTTCTGGAAGGATAATGATCTCAGTACAATGATGTTAATTTTTAAAAAGAACCCTTCATAGTCGTTCAACATAAAGAAAGTGAATTCCATTTTCTGGAATGCTGCTGCTATGTTATAATTTTTTTAATTATTAAGAGATTCAGAGCAAAATACAACAAATTTTCATTGCTGGCTTTTCCCCTAAACTCCTGATTGAATGAAGGGGAGAGATCCTGCCAACTTAGTCCCTGGATTCAGAGGTGAATGTAGAGAGGTTATATCCAGACATAGCTCAACTTGTTATGTCTTCTCTTCACCTTCGCAAATGTAGGATTCTAGTCCCTTTCCTGAGCTATAGAGTAAATCCATTCGGGAAGTTTCTTTTTCTTTTTCTTTTTTTTTTTGAGGTAGAGTCTTACTACGTTGCCCTTGGTAGAGTGCCATGGCATCTAGCTCACAGCAACCACCAACTCTTGGGCTTAAGCGATTCTCTTGCCTCAGCCTCCCGAGTAGCTGGGACAACAGACGCTTGCCACAATGCCTGGCTATTTTTTTGTTGTAGTTGTCGTTGTTTAGCCAGGCCTGGGCGGCCTCGAATCTGCCAGCCTCAGTCTATGTGGCCGGTCCCCTACTCACTGAGCTACAGGCGCTGATCTAATTCGGGAAGTTTCTTTGTGCTTTGCCCAAGAAATCTTAGTGGGTTGTTATTAGCTCCTCATTTCCAAGGATGTCTGAGAAACCTTTGAAGATATGTAATGATGTGACGAAAACTTCAGTAATAACAGGGTGTGTACACAGAATTGTGGGAACAGGGGGTTTGACTCATTAATCCTAGGCTTCTGTACTTTTTGAGAACTTTTGTCTGTTTTTTAGTTTTTCCATTTTCTCATTTGCTATCACAGTGCTAGTTGTCACATCTGATGGCTCAGTGTCCCCGCCCAACCGTGCTAGCTCTCAGAGGCTAGTTACATCCAAGACCGTATGTTGGCCTTATGATTACATGGCAATGCCAAAAACCTAGAGAACATTTTTGAAATGCATCAGTATGTAATTGTTTTCCTCCAAATACTTAATTCTGTTTTGTCTTAAGGCTCATATTGATTGTTCTGTTGATGGATTAATTAACTCATTCACTCCACATATTTTGGGAACACATATGCTAGGAACATATACCTTATCTAAGGACTGGTATAATTAGGTGGGCAAATCATATTTGTCTGCAGAGTTTTGCTGATAGTTCCCAGGTTAAATATAACAGAGTTAAATACGAGTACCTTAGGGAAACCAAATTGCTTTTCTGCAATACAAAGACTGCGTGTGAGATTGCAGTATCACAGCCTATGCTATAGAGTTCTCTATAAGTGTATTTCACATGGGAAATTGTACCAGACATTTTATATATTATATAATCTTCATATATTTAGTAAGCTGTAACGTATAAGGCTTCCTGATAAGGGTGTTAAATGAGGCACTTTGTGGGCTGCACTGGGTCTTTGTCAGGCAACCCTCTGTCAACTCCTGCCTTGCTATTCATCTGGTAAAGAAGCATGTTTCAGTCATTCCAGGAGGGTTTTGGGGAACTGTACAAAGAGGGACAGGACTAACAGAGGGATTGGTTTCATGGTGGGTTGAAAGGAATGCACTTAGGGAAAACCAGGGATAGAATGAAACCCTTTACCCAGTATATTTAACATCTTTATATCCTTTCTATGCAGCTGCTATGTACTCCAGAATTGTTGTACATTTTAGAAAATGCTAAGAAAATGCTAGATTACTATGTTTTAGAAAGTTTTTTTTTTTCCTCTCAACTGTTGACCTAGGATCAGGTTAGGAGAATGTGAGAACTCCAGGTATTACAATAGAATAGTCCAGAAGTCTAGCAATTTTCCTATTATCTCTCAGGTGTATGTTTGGGAGGACTGGCTATAAACTGATAATGGAGATTCTGCTCTAGGAAGGGAAAGAGAACATAGAAGAGGGGGTTAAATACATGGGGATGTTAGTGAAGAAAAGAGAAAGAAGACCAAGATACAAGGGCAGGAAGGTGTTTGGTTGTCCTTCCTTCCCTCCCTTCTCTCCTTCTCACAGACGGAAAGTGTGAAAATGAAGGCAGATTGAAAGAAGAAAAAAGAGATTTGAATTAGAGATAGGTGGGGATTGGAGGTAGTAAAGGAGAAGGAAAATGAGTCAGAGTGAGGGGGAAGGAGACATGATAAGACCTATTCAAATGTAGGTAGAAGAGAGAGGCATAGGAGAAGGGAGTGCACACTTTGGTCCTACTGAGAATTTCAATTGCCCCCAGCAGGCATCTGCCAAATAGCCAGTGTCCCTTGCTGAAGACATTTTCCTGACTTTTGTATTAACTTTAATGCAATTCTCTTTATGGTCTCTGTACTGCTGCTTGCACTTTCATTGACACTCTGTGTGATCAAATACCAAATGTGGAGACACAGTTCTGTTATCCCTGGCCCCTTGGAGTCTGCAGCAGACTTCTGAGTCAGTGTTCCTTGCTTTTGATGTTTGCCAATCCTCCTTGTCTACAGGTAGGAGAGTTGAAAGGAAAAGAAATGTTCCTAAGGGCTGTCACATTTATAGCTCATGCATACGAATATTCAAAGGACCTTAAAAAAAAAAAAAACCTTATAAAATCACAATTCAGTATTTTTTGAAGTAAGATAACTCTTTCAATGCGGGTCTGATTACCTGCTCTAACCCAACTCTATACTTGTTATACCTGTACATAAGACTGCTTCATGAGAGATCTTTGCTCATTTTCTTTTTAAGACTCAGCTGAGGAACCCCTCCCAATAGTCCAGATCTGGGTCAGGTGCTTTCTAAGTGAACAGTAGTCCCCTCCCTTGCCTCTGGCTTCCTGGGCTGACTTGACCTGTTAGAGATACCAGCCATGTGACTCCCATCCTTCCACTTTGGACTCGTTGCACAATATTGGTCCTCATTGGGCACCTGATTATAGAGTGAATACTGTCTCTGATTAGTGTCTAGAACTGGCTATGGTTTTAAATACCAGTTTGTAGTTAGATTGCAAGTTCTGTAAAGAAAAGGGATTTAGCCAGCTGTAAGAAGTTTCTAGAGAGTAGGATAGAATTTTTGTTCCAAATTCATAGAACTGTAATCGAGCAATTGTGATTCCATTACGTGCTAGATATCAGAGAATGTCTTGAAGTTCTGGGGAAACGATTTCTTGTGATTCTAGTAATCATAGGTCTTATGCATAAGGCACTTTAAAACCATGCTTCTCAGACGTCAGTATGCATAGGAATCCTCTGAGGATCATGTTAAAATGCAGATTCTATTGTGGTTGGGTCTCAGGTGGGTCTTAGATTTTGCACTTCAAAGCTCAGAGGGAGCACCAAAAAAACTCAACAATAAAAATAAAATTTTTATTCAGTTAAAAAAATAAAATTTATGCAAAAAATCCACAATGAACAAAATGTAAAAATTTTAAAATAAAATAGATAAGTATTTACTGAAAAACAAACAAACAAACAAAAAAACTTCCTGCTAAGGCTGATGATACTGATTCTTACAGCTGTCTCTGAAACACACTCTGAGTAACAGGGCTTTAAAATACTTCATAGAAAATAAAGTAGGAATTTATTCTATGGAAATGTTTAGGTTCACTTTATAATTTGCAGATAACAGATTTTCTGAGAGAAAACGTCTAAATAGCTCTTCTTTCAATCTGAGGAGTTGAAAGAATTTTCTACACTTAAAAATAGTACATCTGATACTGGTCAGTTCCCAAAACTGCTTTTTAATGATATTATAGGTTGCACTACCCTTAATTAACATGTAGCTATTTATTTAGGCGTTCTTAGATTTGGAAGGCCCTGACCCCTACACTTGCCCTGGTGTAACTACTTTAGCAACAAAGACTACTTGTCTTTACTGTTCTTTGGGAGCAGAAATACTGTTTAGAAGACTGACAGTTCGAAGGCTGTATTTATGATAAGACTCTCACATTTATTTATTATTACCGAGTTAGTACCATGCAGAGACCTTCTCTAAGGGTATTCATTTGGAATGGCTAGAAATGGAAAGGGCAGTGTTCAGCTCTATAAGCACAACCTCGTGTCTGCTTATATATGTTCCATCAGCTCTCTGAAATTGATGTTTGAAGTTTTTTTTTTTTTTTTTTTTCTAACAAGATGGTCTTTATTTTACAGGTCCTTTGCAGGTGGTGTGATATCATATTTATAACGTGTGGAGAAGAGAGAGCTCACTATGCTCAGGTAAAGGGATGTTGTGTGTTGCACAGGGCTAACAGCAAGTTGGTTGTCACTGAATGGGAAGGGATTTAGCCTAATATACTACTGACATCATTCTTGTATGTGTGTATTGCTCAGTCATGCTGCGGTTCAGAGATCCTGTGGTGGAAGATCTCAATGAACTGACATGCACCTGGGGATATCTGCAAAGGTCCTATCGTGGGGGGTGGGGAGGGCTTGTGTAAACAACCAGGTGTTACTACCAGTTTAATCACTGTAAACAACCAGTTTAAGAATTGGCTACTTCAAATCTCTTTCCAATTTCTACAGAGTATACATGGAATTATTACTATTGTTCATCTTTATTATCTCATCAGAAGAATTTTATTATTTCAACATTTATGTCAATATATGAATACTGAAGATTTCTAATTAAAGTCTCATCTCTCTCCCTTTATCTGAAGTTATCCTACTAAATTTCCTTTGCATTTTCTTTTTAAATAAATACATGTTCCACAACTTTGATTTGCCCAAATAGGTCACCAAGATTAACTTTCCATTAACCTTTGTTGCTTCTGTGTTTTTTTTTTTTTTAATCATCTTTTTAGCGAATTAAACAGTCTTCATTAGGTTGGTCTCTCCTTAGAGTATGAACCTTCTTTTTTTTTTTTTTTCTGGATGACCTTAGGTTTTTCTTTTATTTTAACTTAAAAAAATTTTTTTTTAATAGATGAGGTCTTTTTGCCCAGACTATTCACAAACTGCTGAGCTCAAAGGATCTTCCCACCTTAGCCTCCTTTATAGCTGGAACCACAGGCACATGACACTGCACTGGTCCTTTGATAGGGTTAATTGAACTGATGTGAATGATGATGATCTCTAGTGGAGTGACTGAATCTGGCCCATTAACTGAGCCTCTGGAGGTAGACCCACACTAGGAGCTCTCTTAACCATGGCAATTTTGTTACTGAGAGTGTTTCTTTTGTGACCCAATCTGTATTAGTTTCTTCTGACTGCCTTAACAAAGTACCACACACTGGCTGGCTTAAAACAGAAATTTGTTGTCTCAAGTTCTGGAGGCCATAAGTCTGATTAAGGTATCAGCAGGTTGGTGTCTTTCTTGCCTTCTGGTGGTCACAGGCATTTCTCAACGTGTATGTGGCATTCTCCCTGTCTCTTGATAGTGTTTTCCTTCTATGCGTCTCTCCTTCTTTACATTTCCTTTTTCATAACTCAGCCTGATGATCTCATCTCAACGTGATCATCTGCAAGAACCCTATAAAGTCATGTCCACATGGACAGGAGGTCAAGACTTCAACATCATCTTGGGATCCACAATTGAACATATAACACTGCTTAACCCAGTGTTTTTCAAACTTTTAAATCTCACAGCACACTTGAACCTATAGCTAAACTTTTGCGGCACACTTAAATTATGTTGATCAAAAAAGGAATACGCTTAACTATGCTTTGAACTTCTTTTGAAAATTTAATGAATGATCTTTAAAAATTTTTGCAGCATACCATTTGAAAAATCACTGATCTAAAGGAAGGGGACAGGCATACCTTATCTTACTGTGCTTTATATTATTGAACTTCACAGATAGTGTGTTTTTACAAATTGGAGGATTGTGGCAACCTATGTTGAGCGAATCTATTGGCATTGTTTTTTTCCAATAGCATGTGCTCACTTTGTGTCTCTTTGACAGTTTAGCAATAGAGGATGTTTAAATTGTTTTTGTGGATATAATGGCATTTACATACTTAATGGACTATAGCAGGCGTCCTCAAACTTTTTGGGGGGCCAATTCACTGTCCCTCAGACCATTGGAGGGCTGGACTATAGTTTAAAAACAAACAACTATGAACAAATTCCTATGCACACTGCACATATCTTATTTTGAAGTAAAAAACAAAACGGGAACAAATACAATTCATACCGCTTCATGTGGCCCGTGAGCTGCAGTTTGAGGATGCCTGGACTATAGTGTAAGTGTAACTTTTATATGCACTGAGAAACCAAACAGATTGTGTGGCTTGCTTTGTTGGGTGATATTCACTTTATTGTAGCTGTCTGGAGCTGAATCTGTAACATTTCCAAGGTACACTTGTAGTGAATTCCTCTAAGTATCCCTCTGAAAATCTAGCACAGTGCCTGTTGCTTAATATTTGTTGAATGAGTGAATGGCAAAGACTGTGGTCAAGTTGAATTTGAAAAAGCAAAGTGCAGGGACTGGAGGTGGGCGGGTATAATGCCAGCCCTTGTCCTGGCTGAACTTTTACTTTCAGGATAGGCCGAGTTAAGTATCATCCTAAATGAGATAGAAGTTTTCCTTTGAAAGTAATTGCAAGTGGGGTTTTTATAACAGGTCTCTGTGTGAGCGGTCCTGCTGTCTTTGCTGGCATCTCAGGCTGAACTGCCAATTTACATGCCTCCTCTATCAGTACATTAAGATATCTTTCCAGCTAATTCAACACCATTTAAATCATACTCAGCTAGGCTTTCCTTTCTTTCCAGTTGCATCGCTTTGCACTTATTAAATTTAACATTCTGTTACCTGGCTTTAATCTCTAAATGCTATCCTGAAATAGATCTGCCCTAATCGTGTCTTCTCCCTTCTTTATGCTACTGTAGCTCGACATTCTTAGAAGTTATCTGTTGAGTGTTCAGATTTGGATGTTGATAAAATATTAGGATACCAGTCTCAAGGTGGTAGTTAAGTGATCTGTTCTTTACAGATGCTTATTTCAGAAACCCTTATTTCCTGTTGAGGTAGTGCTTTTTTGGCCATGTCTACTTTTACTTCCAGGAAAGAATTTCATTTATAACAGCAAAAGGAAGCCTCCTGCTGAGAGGACTCAAAGGCCAGGGGCACATCTCCTCCAGAGAGTGAGGTAGGTCTCTTGGAGCCTTGTGAATTCTTTTAAGCCCCTAGGTTAGTGCTGTGAGGAGCTGCTCTAAGTAGGCTGGCTAATGTCTATATACTCACTCTGTGGGTGAGCCCCAGGCCTCCGGGAGGTCTGTGCTACAGGCATATTGGAATCAGTTACTTACAGGCCTTCCCAGCCCCTCAGGAGCTTTTGTGTTACTGGGGGTGGACTGCAGATTTTCCCATGGCCAAGTGATAGCATTGGCTTAGACAGCACTGGATTTATAAGGTGATGACAGGCGGTAGAAAATGAAAATAAGAATTCATTTTAGCATTTTTCACTGCAACATTAGTCCTAAGATAATTGATAAATCAAACAGCAGATATTTATGTTATGTGCAAGGCATGCAGGTACAGTTTTGCCAAATGCCATGTGTGGATGTATAACTTAATCAGGCGTCTCCACTGCTTACTTTTCTTTTCCATTTTATTCAAGAGCTTACTACTGTCGATGAGAGGCCTCCTGTAACACTTCACCTGAACTCTCCTTAGTTGGTTTGTGAGGATGTCTAAAGGGCTTCATTAAAATTGAAACAATTTATTTGTTTTGGTCAAACAATGATTATATCTGAGTGATGATGGCACAGCCCTCACTTGACTGCAGGTAGAGCCCAGTGAGCAATTATGTTCTGGTAATTAAACTGTCCTGAAATTGCTAGTGAAGTACCCTGTGTGTGTATTTCCATGGTTATAGCATTTTAATAAGTCTTATTTTAATAACTAAGTTATTTTATGTATATCTAATATTTCTTCATTTTTAAAGGGAAAATAATGAAGAAATAAAACCTCAAGCACCTTGAACACTAATGACTAGTTTATTGTTGTTGCTTAACCTTTACTTCTGCTTTGTGTTTTTCAATTTCATTTATCTTACATTTCTGAAAACTCAGTTGTAAGAGTCTCATGAAATTGATAGTAATTTATTCATTATTAAATTCTGATTTTAAAAAGAGGGGAATGAAGAGAATGGTTTTTATGTCTCCAGGTTAGTTAATAATCTGGTAGTTTTTTAGATCTCTAGAATAAGAGTATATTTATGATAACATGGAAAGTATTTTAATTAAACAAATTATACTTTCAATCAAAATTCTATCAGATTTTTTCAGAAAATATTTTTCACGTGAATAAGTTAAAATATGAATCTTAGTCCTTGCTTTCTCTGGGTTCTTCTGCCTCTCTTTCTCTTTCTCTCTCTCTGATGCTGCTTTGTTTTATTTACTATATCTGTGAGTTTATGTTAAGTGCTTATGATCTGATAATATAAAAGTTATGAGGAATAGTGGCTTCTGATAGGAAACTCAGAAAATGCCCTGAAGGCTATGTTAACCAGTTCGGTGAAAATATTTTAGACTGTATATGGAACCAGCACATTGTACCTCATGATTGCATTATTGTACACAGCTATGATTTAATTTAAAAAAAAAAGCTTGACATTCTTTTCCATGTATTCTCTCCTCCACATTTAGTTATCACTAAGCTTTGTTAACTTTCTGAAATTCTTTCATATTTTTACTCAACTTTTCTTTTTGATCTGTGACTGCCCTTTTCCAGAATTTTCTTTTGTTTGTGTGTTCATATGACTATTTAGTTTATTTGTTCTCTCCTCCCCCCTTTTTTTGAGACAGAGTCTCTGTCACCGTGGTGTCATCATAGCTCACAGCAACCTCAAATTCCTGGGCTTGAGTGATCCTCTTGCCTCAGCCTCTTGAGTAGCTGGAACTACAGGCACCCACAGTGATATCTGGCTAGTTTTTCTATTTTTAGTAGAGATGGGGGTCTCACACTTGCTCAGGCTGGTCTTGAATTCCTGAGCTCAGGCAATCCACCTGTCTTGGCCTCCCAGAGTGCTAGGATTACAGGAATATGCCACCGTTTGTTTATTTGTTCATTCATTCATTCATTCTTTTTACATATACCAAGATTTTTTTTGGGGGGAAATACTAAGTATATTATAATTTAGGTGGGAGATAGTCATGCAAAATGCATTGCTATGATGGATCTATAGATTAACTATGCCTTTCATACAGGAAACAGAGCAACTGAATGAGCTTGGGGACATAAGAAATTGCTTTATATTAATATTATATCTGAATTGGAATTGTAAGAAGTAGAAAATTGCAAATTCAGTGTGGTGGGGGGAGAAAACATTCCAAAGGAGACAGAGAGTGGGTTGGCAGAGAGGTGAGTGGGCCGAGGTGTGTTTCTGTGTGTTCCATGTTGTTTGGGTGTTGCTGTAGCATCAAGTGGGAAGAGGGATGTGAAGCTAGGGGAGGCTGTGCAGGAAGAAGATCAGTTCTGACAGTCCTGTGACATGTTGCTGAGGCTTCTTTTCTGTCTCAGTTCTGCAAATTGCACCTGCCTTCAGTTCATTCCACTCCGTGTGAGGAGAATGACTGTTAAAAAGTGCTTTTATCCTGAAAAACCCCTCACTGGTGACCCTTGCTCTGGTCTCACTGCTTCCAAAGGGAATTCAGGCCTTTTTCCTTCTCCTATTTACTCTGTTAAATCATTTGTGTGTGCTTCTTGTACACAATTTGTTACTTTCCTCTCTTTGCTTCTGTTCTCAAAACCCTTCTATCCTTCAATATCTCACTGAAATTCATAGCCTTTAAGAAGACTTTTCTCTACTCATGAGTGATTTTACCCATTGTGAATTCCAGGAGAATTTTCAACAGATTTCTCATATCACAATTTTCACCTTTTTCTGTCACGAGTTATTTTTATAAAGCTCTTAACCATGTAGAAGGGCTACCCACATGTTAAAAGGTACGGCTACCTACCTTTGTGTGCTCTTTATGCTGAAAGTGAAGCTTCTTGCATGTAGTAGACACTGCACTATTTGTGAAAAGAATGGAGGGAAATGGAATCCTTTTAATTTGTAAGGCTATTACAGAGGTGGAACGGAGGATTGATTAATTGTCGTGTGGAAGAGGCAGTAGTTAATGTAATCTCCTGACTGAAATACTTGCAGGGCAGAGTTAGGGTCAGTAAAAATGGAGGAATTATGTTCAAAAAAAGGCAGAAATATGTACAGAAAAGAGATCCCCTTTAAAATCTGCTAAACTACTGTAAGGTTTAGATATGAGATGAAGACATGTAGGAAACCATTCAGCATATGTGATTGTCTTTGACAGTGAGTAACAAATGGCATAGCAGGTAAAAGCACCTATATTACATTATGAAGCTCTGCATTATTATATAAAGTGGCCTCTGGAAAACTTGATTCAATTTCAGACTTCTCAGTTACAGATCTGGAGACAATCACAAATCCAGAAATATATTTATGAAACTCTGTTGCCACTGAGCACAAAAGACCATAATCCTATTACTTGTGATTTTGAAAGGGGAAAACATGAACAACTGAAAAGAGATATTGATTAAAGAAGTAATATGAACAGGAATAATGGAATTAAAGTAATTGAGGCAATATTGGGCCTAATGGACCTTGTTCTCTTAATGCCTTTCTTCTACTCTTGTATTGAGTTGGTCCTAAAGTCAATTGAGCTATGTGTACAGAAAGAGGAGGACATGATGGAAGCATTAGTATTTGCTGTCTATAAAAAAATCAATCTGTTGTTTTTACAGAAGAACATCAATCACTCTGTGAAATCAATTAACTGGAATTTTTTACATTTGGCTTTTAAGATAATGAGACAAATGATGAGAAAAGACTGTGTGCCTTGCACATAGTAGATACTGAGTAGATGTTTCTTGAATTGAAAATCAAAGGATATCATGGATTTAGTTCAAAAACTATTTCCGTGTAAGTTCTTTTATCAGTATTGGTTGAGTCCTATTCCTTTCACTTGACTGCCTATATCTATAGTACTGTAAATGTGGATTACTCAATTTCATCGATTCTTGCTCTAAAGTGAGTTCTGTAACATTTTTACTGCCAGGGAGTCCAGCTTCAAGTGACCTTGGATATCTGAATTATTTAGTGTGTTAACTGTTTTCTGAGACCAGACTTTCTGCCCTATACAGCATTGGAAGATTATATTTTTTGAAATACCACTTTTATGACATTAGTCCTGATTCAGAAAATATCAGTGTTTCTTCCTTGTCTACAGAGTTATAGGATCATTATACTTTAGAGCTCTTTCTCTACAAAGGGCTTTTGTATTCAGACTTCTGCTGCTGCCTGTCTGCACTTCACCACCATCCATGTCCTGCCCAGACCCAGTTGGGGAGATATATTTGTCTCTCCATTCTGCCGTACTGTTTTTGATCATACATAATCTTCTGCTTGTATATCCATCCAATTAAAGTCAGTTCTGCTTCAGGAAATAGTTACAGTATTTAAAACTGTACTTTATCAAGTACTTATGGTTATGCCACTGTTTCTGCTCAAGCTATTTCTGACCTGCTTGGGAAGCCTGCTGTTCTCCACAAAGAAGATATTCATTTATATTTAATAGTTTGTGTTTTTGGAGAAGAGAGGCAAGTTGGCAGAGTAGAAACACCCTGTGTGCCCTGCTCTACAGGAAAAGATTGAAAGTTGCAGGTAGATGCCAACTTATAGATAGTCCTCTTGGAAAGAGCATTGTGAATCATCAGAGAAGCAATAAGGGACATTCAGAGTTAAGGAGGTGTTGATGGGTGATCCACTGAGCATGATCAAGAAGGTACCTAGAGAAGGCATCCACATGTGGGGAAGGGTGAAGGAGAGAACTCTTGGGCACCGTGCTATCCCTGTGTGTGCTGTGTCCCAAGCTGTAAGGGAGCCCCACCACAACTGAAGACTTCTGGATTGATCAGGGAGCTTCTTGGAGTTTGTGCAGTAACACTGAGCCTGATAGTGGGCGCACTAAGGACCTGGTGGCTTTCATTCTTGGGTTACTGCAACTGATGCCATTCTGATCCCTCAGCTACGGAGTGCTAGGTCTACACAGGGCTCAGCTTTGCTACAGCCACCCTCTCATTACCCAAGCTGGCCAGGGAGGGAGCAGGGAGAGTGGACACTCTTGTGTCCAAGAGGAGCCAAGCCCCCATTAGGGATATAAATAGATGGGGTGCCACAAACACCACCTGAGAAACATACAGCAGCTACCTCCATGGGACTGAGGCAGAAGGAGAGTCCTGGATTTTCAGCAACTTGGCCTCACGTCCCCAACTCTGTGATCCCCAAACTGCCACTTAGCCTTGCAGTTCTGCACTTGTGATTTGTGCACTGTTGCCTATCCCTGAGGCTCCAGCACCATCACCTGGTCATGCAGCTCCTTTCCCAAGAATCCAAATCTCAGGCTCCCCTATTGCCATCAGGCTCAGCAGCCCTTCACTGAGTCTTCCTTGGTGTTACTGAGCCCTATGATTATGCCCCTGAGGTTCCAGTGCCACTGCTGGACTCCATGACCATGCTGTGAGACTATCCCATTACTATTGGGCTTGAAACCCCACCTCTAAGGGGAAGTACTGCAGCTAGGACTGCAGCTCTGGCTCCACAGCTATCCTGCTGTTGTCAGGCCCTATAGCCCCACATCCAAGGCTCTAGTGCCATAGTTAGGACCTGCACAATCACCCCTGAAACTCTAATGCTGTGTCCTCACTCTAGGACTCCCACCATTGTCTAGTAGGAACTGTCCCTGTGATCCAACAGACCACCAATGACCCTCTATCCTTGAGCTACTATTGCATCTGGACCTGGCTGGATCAAACATCTCAAGCCCCAGCACTCACAACCACTGCTTAGCTTTGCACAGCTGCTACTGTCACCATCACAAGGAAACCAAGGCAGAGCAATCACTGGCAACACCAATCACTGTGGAGACGGACTCACCCAGATCTCAACCTCAGCTTCCAACAGTAGCATGGAGAAACATCTCCTACTCTGCACAAACATCATTCAGCACAGGCTTGGACTGTGATTGTCACAGGGGAAAGAGACAACACAGATAACTGTATTACAGTCTTTCTGTGCATCTGCCCCTCTCCTGCTAGGTGAGTCTTCCAGAGCAGGTCATAAAAGCACCATCTAGGAACCTCTCCTTCTTTTCACTAAAGAGGGGAATTCCTAGCAAAGGAGAACAGGTGCATTGCAAATCTATCTGCCCTGAGTTGACAGAAAATGTTTCAGATGAGAAGAAATCAATAAAAGAACCATGACAACATGGAAAAAAATGCTAGTTTGAGAACCCTAAGGGATCACAATGATCTACAGCAATAAACCCCAACCCAAAGGAAATTATCAAAGTGTCAGAAATGAAATTTAGAATATGGATGGCAGATGAGATGAATGAGATTGAGAGAAAACTGAAAACTAACATAGAGAAGCCAACAAAATGTTTCAGGATGTCAATGAAAATAATAAGTCACTTAAGATAGAGGGTAGATGCCATGTGATAAGATATTTCAGAACTTAAAGAAATGAAAGAATTGTTTAGGAAATTTCATAATACAGCAGAAAACTTCTACAACATATTAGATTAGACAAAAGAAAGAACTTCAGAGTTTGAGTATTCAATCAATAAAGTATATAAAAGAAAGAATAAAGAACAATCACTCAGAATCCAGAACTATGTGAAGTGAATCAATATATGAATTATAGGTATCTATGAGAGAGAAGAAGAAAAAGCAAACATTGTGGAGAATTTATTCGAAGGAATTATTGTGGAAAATTTCTCTAGTATTTTTAGAGATTCAGATACCTAGATAGAAGATGATCATCAAACACTGGGAATATTTATACCAAATAGGCCTTTGACAAGACACATAGTAATCAACTTGGTCAAATTCAAAAAGAAGGAAAAAATTCTATAAGGAAGATCACAGCAACAAATGTACAAAGGAAAACAAGTAGACTTATCAGTGGAGACCTTAGAAGCCAGAAGGGATTGGGCCCCCATTTTTAATTTTCTTAAACAGAATAGCTGTCAACAAAGAATTTTGTTTCCTGCAAAATTGGAGAAATGAAAGACTTTTGAAAACAGGCAAGCATTAAGAGAAATTGTCATTACTAGACCTACCCAATGGGAAATACTCAGAACCGTATTTTACATGGAACAATACAGTAGATACCCATCAGTGTAAAGACACATGAAAGTTAAAACTCATAGCTTTTATAAATCAGTGTTGCATGAAAGAACAAGGTATCATCTAATGTGATGAACAAAACAGTATCCCACATATCAATTCTAACACTGCATGTGAACAGTCTTAATGTCCCACTTAAAAGTCATAGATTGGCTTAATGGATGAAGAAGCAAAACCTCAAGTACATGTTGTCTCCAAGAAGCACACTTGTGAGGATTCACACAGACCCAAGATAAAAGGATGGAAAAAAATATTTCATGCAAATAGAAAACAAACCTGAGTAGTTGTAGCCATTCTTATATGAGATGCAATAGACTTTTTATAGTTACAGGAGTAAAAACCATGACAATAATGGCCATTCTATAATGGCAAAGGGAACAATTTAACAAGAAAACATAGCAATCTTAAATATGCATGCAACTGATTCAGAAGCTTCCAGATTTGTAAAGCACATTATACTAGAACTAAGCAAAGAACTACACAGTAATGTAATAATTGCTGGTGACTTCAATACTCCACTTACAAAGCTAGACAGATCACTGAAAGGAAAAATCAATAAAGAAATACTAGATTTAAATAGGACTCTAGAACAAATGAACCTAACAGACACTTGAAGAATATTCTACTAAAAAACTACTGCATATATAATATATTCTTCTTGTCAGAACATGGGAAATTCTCCAAGATTGATCATAGCTTAGATTAAAAAATAAGTCTTGGCATGATTTTGATTTTGTATCTTCTTAGACTACAGTGAAATAATATTAGAAATAGATTTCAAGAGAAACACTCATATCTGCAGAAAGTCATGGAAATTATTAATAAACACTTTGCTGTTCAATGATCCTTGGGTCAGTGATGAAATTAAAACGGAAATCAAAATATTCCTTGAACTAAATGACAAAGGAAACACAAGCTACAAAATCTACTGGATATAATAAAAGCAGTCCTAAGGGGAAAGTTGATAGTCTTAAATGCCTACTCCAAAAAGACAGAAATACCACAAATTAACAACCCAATGTCACATTGGAAAGAAGTGCAAACCAAAGCCAAAGGCAGCAGAAGAAAAGAAGTAACAAAGCTCAGAACATAACTAAACAAAATGAAAACAAGCAAAATAATACAAAGGATCAATGAAACAATGTTTACTCTTAAAAAAATAAAACAGAAAGACTTCTAGCTGTAATAACCAGAAATAGAAGAGAAAGGACTGAAATAAATTAAATCAGAAATGAAAAAACATATTACAACTGATACCATGGGAATGCAAGATATTCATGAACACTAAGGAAACCTCTACTCACATAAACTAGAAAATGTAGAGGAAATTGATAAATTCCTGGAAACGTGCAAACAACTTTTTAAGACTTAATCAGGAAGAAATATAAATTTTGAATAGACTAATAGATTGAAGCAGTAAGAAAAGTATCCCAACAAAATAAGCCCTGGACTGGACAGATTCACAGCCAAATTACACCAGACCTACAAAGAACTGGTACTTATCCTAACAAAATTATTCTGTAACACTGAGAAGGGGGACTTTTCCCTAACTCATTCTTTGAAGCCAGTATCACCTCGATATCAAAGCTATGAAAGGGCACAACAAAACAAAACCATCACTCAGGATCACTTATAAACATAGATGCAAAAATTCTCAACGAAATACTAGCAAACTGAATTCAACGGCATACCAAAAAGATAATCCACCATCAAGTAGGTTTTCATCTCAGTGAGGCAAGGTTGGTATAACATTTGCATATCAATAATCATGATTCACCACATAACCAGAAGCAAAAACAGACCATATGAACATCTCAGTAGATGAAAAAAAAGAATTCTATAAAATTTTTTACTTTTTCATGGTAAAAATCCTTAACAGACTAGGCATAGAAGACCATACATCAACACTGAAAATTCATATATGACAAACCCACAGTCAACATCATATTGAGTGGGGGAAAAGTTGAATGCATTTCCCCTAGGAACTGGAAAAAGACAAGGATGCCCACAGTCATCAGTTGTATTCAAGTGGAAGTCCTAGCCAGAGCAATTAGGCAAGAGGAAGAAATAAAGGATATCCAAATCAGGAAACAGGAAGTCAAACTATCGCTTTTTGCTCTTTGCTCAAAGTATGATCTTGTGTCTGGCAAACCCTAAGCATTCTACCAAAAGACCTCCTGGATTTGATGGGTAAATTCAGCAAGGTCTCATATTGATTAGCAGAGTCAAACAATGATTACAAAATCATTGTACACAAATCAGCATTTCTATATATTAATATCAGTGAAGCTGAGAGTTATATCAAGGACTAAATACCATTTATAGTAGTTACAAACAAAGAAAATAAAATACCTTCTAGTATATTAAATTAAGGGGGTAAAAGATTTCTATGAGGAAAACTATGGAACATTTATGAAGGAAATTACAATTTTTTTCATCAGTGGCAAAAATACATGTAATGACATACCTTGCTCACTCATTGATTGGTAGACTCAATATCATTAAAATGTCCATACTGCCAGTGTCATATTTCACATCTGTAGGAAAAATGATCCTAAGCTTCATTTGGAACTAAAAAAATAGCCAAAGCAATCTTAAGCAAAAAGAATAAGCCTGGAAGGATCATATAATCTGACTTTAAACTATAGTATGAGGATATAGTAACCAAAATAGCATGATACTGGTTTAAAAGTAGAAACATAGCCCAATGGAACAGAATAAAAAAACCCAGAAATAAAATGGTCTACCTATAATAACCAACTGGTCCTGGGAACATTATTTTAATAGAGTTTCAGGAAGGGCCAGAAAATAACACATGTGTTCATCTTTAACCTGAAACCTCTCAATTACTCAAGTATATTACTTGAGTAATTACTGAAGTATAGAGTATAAATGTCTAACACAATGACTAAAGTAAGGCCCAGCCAGAGCAATGAGGCAATAAATTCTATATTACCAACTCTCCCTGCCAACCTTCTTGTTAACTTTCCCATACCTTGCCTTAAATATCAGCAGACAGCTGAAGATCATCAAACATTTAAGGAAAGTCTCTATCATGAGAGACAGAAAGTAAAACATGCAAATAGAAAAAAGCAACTTGAGGGAAACAGAACCTTTGTAGGCAAAAGAAATCTTAAAAAAGGAAATCATCAGTGTAAGGTTTAGGAGATAAAGTTATGTAAATTCCCTACAAATGGAATAAAAAGAAAGAATAGAAAGCAATATAGAAAAAAATAGAAATTTGGAAATAAGAAAATAGAAACTTAAGTTTTGGTTTGTATATTCAAAAATTTATGCTAGATTGAGAGAGTAAATAGTGGACAGAAAACCATGAAAGGCATAATTTAACAAAATTTCCCCAAAGTAGGAAATTTCTGATTCAAAGATAATGAAAAATATATAATCATGAAACTTTTTACAACATTAGAATGTTGAGCTGGGCCAAGGTGGATGATGGCTATAATCCTAGCACTCTGGGGGACCAGGGAAGGTGGATCATTTAGGCATAGGAGTTTGAGGCCAGCCTGAGCAGGAGCAAGACTCTGTCAATGGTTAGGGCACCAGCCACATACACTGGGGCTGGCAGGTTCAAGCCCAGGCTGGGCCCACTGAACAACAATGACAACTGCAACTAAACAAACAAAATTAGCCAGGTGTTGTGGTGGGTGCCTGTAGTCCTAGCTACTCAGGAAGCTAAGGCTAGAGAATTGCATAAGCCCAAGAGTTGGAGGTTGCTGTGAGCTGTGACCTACAGCATTCTACTGAGGGCAACATAGTGAGACTCTGTTTCAAAAAAAAAAAGAAAGAAAGAAAAAGTAGCCAACTGTTATGGCAGGTACCTGTATTCTCAGCCACTCACGAGGCTGAGGCAAGAGAATTGCTTGGTTAATTTATACCTCATCTCGTTTACTTAGTCATTGTGTTAAGATATTTATACTCTATACTTAATAGATCCGACATGTACCCTTACATTATGCTCCATTGGTGTGACCCACCTTTAACGCTCCTTCGAGACAGCATCTCACTCTGTCATCCTGGGTGGAGTGACATGGCATGATCATAGCTCACGGCAACCTCAAACTCTTGTGCTCAAGCAATCCTCCTGCCTCAGCCTCGTGAGTAGCTGAGAGTATAGGTACCTGCCATAACAGTTGGCTACTTTTTCTTTTTTTTTTTTGAGACAGAGTTTCACTATCTTGCCCTTGGTAGACACCAGAGTATGTGTCTTAGAGGATGGGGATGTGAGGCAACGTGTGTGGAAAATACCAAACCCTGATCTTCTTCAAAGGGAGGTCAGTAGATGATACCTGAAACAGTAAGTAGAAAGAGAAAAATGTTATTTAAATAAATGCATCTAAATTTTGTTTCATTATGGTGCACAGAGAAACTGATACTAAACAATATAGTAAGCTAGAGACATTGATTTGGGGAATATTAAATAGATATAATATTTCCAAATATAATATTTTTAAATATTTAAATGAGAAATCTGAGTTTGCTTTCATAAACATAACTCTTTGTATATTGCTTATGTGCCTGAAATGGCTAAACAATTTCAGATTGAGATCTCAGGGATTCTCTCTTTAAATTCTTCTTAGTCACCATCAGTGAGCTACTACACAAGTGATGATTTTTTAAAATTTCAAGCCATTTCATTGCTATTTCAAATTCTATAACATTTAGTTAAAATTGCATTTTAAAAATTCAAGATTTTTTCTTTTTTTTTGAACTGAAATTTTCTGTTCTTTTTTTATTAAATCATAGCTGTGTACATGTACATTAATGCAATCATGGGACACTGTACACTGGTTTTATATACCATTTGACATAATTTCATCACACTGGTTAACATAGCCTTCCTGGCATTTTCTTAGTTATTGTGTTAAGACATATATATTCTACATTTAGTAAGTTTCACATGTACCCTTGTAACTGTAGGTGTGGTCCCCCTAATTACCCTCCCTTAGTTATTGTGTTAAGTCATATATATTCTACATTTAGTAAGTTTCACATGTACCCTTGCACTGTAGGTGTGGTCCCCCCAATTACCCTCCCTCCAGCCATCCTCCCCCCTTTCTCTATATTCCTAGGTTATAATTGGGTTATAGCTTTCATATGAAAGCTATAAATTAGTTTTATAGTAGGGCTGAGTACACTGGATAATTTTTCTTCCATTCTTGAGATACTTTGCTAAGAAGAATATGTTCCAGCTCCATCCATATAAACATGGAAGAGGTAAAGTCTCCATCTTTCTTTAAGGCTGCATAATATTCCGTGGTGAACATGTACCACAATTTGCTAGTCCATTCTTGGGTCGATGGGCACTTGGGCTTCTTCCATGACTTAGCAATTACGAATTGGGCTGCAATAAACATTCTGGTACAGATGTCTTTGTTATATTGTGATTTTTGAGTATATATCTAGTAAAGGAATTATAGGATCAAATGGTAGATCTGTGTTTAGATCTATAAGTATTCTCCAAACATCTTTCCAAAAGGAACATATTAGTGTGCATTCCCACCTGTGATGTAGAAGTGTGCCCTTTTCTCTGCATCCACGTCAGCATCTCTGGTTTTGGGATTTTGTTATGTGGGCTACACTTAATGGGGTTAGGTGGTATCTCAAAGTAGTTTTGATTTGCATTTCTCTGATGATTAAGGTTGATCTTTTTTTTTCATTTTTCCTTAGATCGTGCATCTGTCTTCTTTAGAGAATTTTTCTCTTCAAGTCCCTTGCCCACCCTGAGATGGGATCACTTGTTCTTTTCTTGCTAATACGTTTGAGTTTTCTGTGGATTCTGGTTATTAAACCTTTATAAGAGGTATAACCTGCAAATATTTTCTCCCATTCTGAGGGCTGTCTGCTTGCTTTACTTACTATGTTCTTGGTTGTGCAGAAGCTTTTTAGTTTGATCAGATCCCAGTAGCATATTTTTGATACTGCTTCAATTGCCAGGGGAGTCCTCCTCATAAAATATTCACCCAGGCCGATTCCTTCAAGAATTTTCCCTGTGAGGCAAAGCATGATGGTGGATGGGATGGACCTGTAGCCCACCTCTCCCAGGTTATCAGGTGAGAGGAAGGGGGGTCGGGATCTTTTCCTCACATGGATTGTTGGTATGGACAGACAGCTGGAGACACGCCAGTGAATTGGTGGACTGCTGTATATGAAGTGTAATTTAAAACCTCGGACTGTTGTAGAGATTTTTCCTGCTCGGCCGTGCTAGCCTGCAGGCCCCTCCCTCATGGAGGACAGCGGCTTGCAATTCCTGGCAAAACTCAATTGATGAAAATTTATTACTGAGCCAAGTTTAACAACCCGAAAGGGGTCCCGCTCAGAGCTACAAAGGACTAGGCAAACCGATGGAAAATTGAAGGGAGGGGGTTCTGCCCGGGAAACAGACATTTTGAATTGTCCGAAATGGCAGACATCTTCTCCCAGAACAACAGGAGTGATTAAATAGACTGGACCATTTCTTGTGGGGATATTGGTGTGGGCTGGCAGTTTAGGCTGTGTAGTGAACTGGCGGGTAGCTGGACTCAAAAGTTCAGATTCAAAAGTGACACTCTGAGCCAAAGAAACTGAGGATAAGGTCTCCGTGCACTGCAGCCATGGGAGCCGGCAGCAGCTAAAGCCTGTGGGAGTCAACACCCTCCCCCACAGCTGATTGCAGTTGCCACTTTACAGGAAAATGTGGGAGAAGAGTGGAAAGATTTGTGAAGCTTGGACTCCTGCATCGAGTTGAGAGGTCAGATAGGAGTGCTGTCTAGAACAGAGTAGCTGAGGTTGGACAATAAATAGGTAATAAACTTTTACAGAAACTACAAAATGGCAATCAGCTGTGTAGGGTGGTTACCATGGTAACAGTGTAAAGTCTGGGATACAGGTATAAGTCTGGGAAACACATCGCCACCTGGTGTCCAGAAAGTATATTGCATTATAAATACATTCCTACGAAAGTTGATTCCTATGTCATGCATATAGATATACATTTCTACATATATAGAAGAATAATATTTTTGTGGTTGGTGCCTTTTTTTTCTTTTCCTCATCGCTTTCTTGGAGGAGCTATTATTAATTTTTGTTATTATTATTTTTTATATATATTTTTATTTTTATTCTATTTTTATTTTTTTCTTTCTTCTTTTTAAACTTTTTTATGAACACCACGTTTTTTTCTTCTCTTTACCGTCTCTCTTCTGCTTCTTCCATTCTTATGGTTTCTTAGAGTGCTTACATCAGATGTGTAGAGGTTTTTTTTTTTGTTCATTTGTTTGTGTTTTACCTTTTTTATTCAATTATCTTACGATTATTATTTTTATTGTAGTTGTTTTTTTCTGTTGTTTGTATGTCTGTGTGCTTATGTGCCTCGTAGCCTTTTTATCTGTCTATTTGCTCATTTGGCCTCAATGAGATTGGTGTTTTGCTAAATCCTCGGGTTGGCTATTTTCCCTAACTCTAATTTTCACATTCAACAAGAAAAAGCAGGAGGCTAGAGCTGACAGCTAACTGTGCTGCGAATACAAACCTGCAGGAGTAAGACAGGGCCTAAGGAACAGGTTCTGGGAACTCAAAACAGCTTCACTTCTGCAGGGGAATTTATCAGGGACAGAAACAAATTTCCACAAAGTTGTTCTGTTCTATCAGTAACATCAATTGGGGTGGGGCTGGAACTGAGTGAACACCCCCCAGGCTCCATCAAGCACCTGAGATTGTCAGGCCTCACCTCTCCCTGCTGGATACAGGGAACAGTGGCATGGCTGATCAGATATAGATTTCCTTGTGATTCAGGCAGGTGCAATCCCCTGGAGTATCTGCTCACTGGAGGCAACTGGGTCACAGCCCTGAAGGGCTATCAGTGACTGGGTGTGACAAGAGGTACAAGGTGGGGAAGGATGTATCAGCCTTCCCAGACTAATCTATTTGCTGGGTGGATCCTCCTGACTTCATGGAGCACCGGAGCAAGTCATATTTGAGTTGTCAAAAGACCCCTGCGATCCAGTTGCTAGAGAATTTTAAGCTCTTACACCTGAGACAGGTGCTGATTGAGACAATTGATTTGGACCTTTTGAACTGAGCCAATTGCCCAAGGACTATTCAAGTGGTGCCTTGGGTGTGTGGTTGTAGGAAGGTTTGATTTTCCTTTTCCAATTGTTGCCTGTGGGAGGCGGGGTGACTTAATTGCTGGTATTTCTCCACAGCTGAGACTTCAACCTAGAGTAATGGTTTCACTCGGGTGGGACAGAGACCAACTGAAAACAATACAGAACCACGTACCCCTACAGAACCAAACAGGTCCCAGTTTCTCAGGCCATAGCACTATATGGGTCCTCGCCAAAGTTCCAGGGGAAAAATGAAACAGTGTAAAACAATCATGGGGCGGAATCAGTAAAAAAACTCGGGTAACATAAATAACCAGAATAGATTAACTCCCACCACCCCCCCAAGGAAAGATATGGCAGATGTAACTGAAGATCCCATTCATAAACAGCTGGCTGAGATGTCATAAATCAAATTCAGAATTTGGATTGCAAACAAGATTAATAGAATGTAGGAAAACTTGGAATTAGAAATTCAAAGAGCAATTCGAAAGTCAGAGTTAGAAATTCGAGCAGAAATTGAAAAGTTGTCTCAAGAACTTAACGAATTTAAAGAAAAAACAACCAAAGATTTTTGATGCACTGACGCAAGAATTTGCAGCTCTCAAAGATCTGAAAAATGCAGTAGAATCCCTCACTAACAGAGTGGAGCAAGCAGAAGAAAGGATCTCTGACATTGAAGACAAAGCTTTTGAATGCTCCCAAACTCTCAAAGAGGAAGAGAAATGGAGAACAAAAAGGGATCATTCTTTCACAGAGCTCTGGGATAATTCGAAGAAGGCTAATATCCACCTCATTGGAATCCCTGAAAGTGATGAAGTGACCTCACAAGGCACACAGTCTCTTTTCCATGAAATTATGAAAGAGAATTTTCCAGACATGCCAAGAGATTCTGAAATTCAGATAGCAGACAGATTCAGAACCCCAGCATGACTCAATCCGAATAAGTCATCCCCCAGGCATATCATAATTAACTTCACTAAAATTAATGTGAAGGAGAAAATTCTGAAAGCAGCCAGACATAAGAAATCTATTATCTACAAAGGGAAGAATATTACAGTGACTGCAAATCTCTCTGCTAAAACTTTTCAAGCCAGAAGAGGGTGGTCATTGACTTTTAATCTCCTAAAACAAAATAACTTTCAACCCTGGATCCTGTATCCAGCTAAACTGAGCTTCATTTATGACGGAGAAATTAAATACTTTAAGGACATTTATACATTGAAGAAATTTGCCATAACCGAACCAGCTCTTCAGGATATTCTCAGACCTATCCTCCATAATGACCACCCCAATCCTCTACCACAAAAGTAAACTCACTCAGAAAATTTTGATTAAAATTCAACTTCCACAATGGCCAAAGGATTAAAAATGTCCACTGGACTTTCGAAAAACTCGATACCCAAAATTTTATCAGACTTATTCAATATTCTCAATTAATATGAAGGGCTTAAACTGTCTTCTAAGGAGGCACTCGTTAGAAGACTGGATACAAAAACTCAGGCCAGGTATTAGCTGCATATAAGAGTCACATGTTACCTTAAAAGATAAGTATAGACTCAGGATGAAAGTATGGTTGTCCATATTTCCGGCAAATTGTATTCGGGAAAAAGCAGGTGTTGCGATTCTATTTGCAGACACAATAGGCTTTAAACCAACAAAACTAAGAAAGGATAAGAATGGTCACTTCATATTTGTTAAGGGTAATACTCAATATGATGAGATTTCAATTATGAATATTTATGCACCCAACCAGAATGCGACTCAATTTATAACAGAAACTCTAACAGACATGAGCAACTTGAATTCCTCCAGCTCCATAATAGTCAGAGATTTCAACACTCCTTTGGAAATGTTGGATAGAACCTCTGATAAGAAGTGAGCATAGAAATTTTAAATTTAAACCTAACAATTCAACATTTGCATTTAGCAGACATCTATAGAGTGTTTCATCCGAACAAAACTGTATACACACACTAATCAATAACTCACGGAACATACTCCAATATCGATCACATCTTAGGTCACAAATCTAACCTCAGTAAATTTAAAGGAATAGAAATTATTCCTTGCATATTCTTGGACCACCATGGAATAAAAGTTGAATTCACCAACAACAGGAATCTGCATACTCATACAAAAACATGGAAGTTAAATAACTTTATGTTGAATGATAGCTGGGTCAGACATGAGATTAATAAGGAAATCGCCAAATTTCTGGAACAAAATGACAATTAAGGCACAAATCATCAGAATGACTGGGATACCGCGAAGGCAGTCTTAGGAGGGAAATTTATAACACTGCAAGCGTTCCTGAAGAGAACAGAGAGAGAGGAAGTTAACAACTTAATGGGACATCTCAAACGACCAGAAAATGAAGAACATTTAAATCCCAAACCCAGTAGAAGAAAAAAAATAACCAAAATTGAGCAGAATTAAGTGAAATTGAAAACCAAAGAAGTATACAACAGATCAATAAATCAAAAAGTTGGTTTTTTGATAAGGTCAATAAAATAGATAAACCTCTGGCTAGCCTAATCAGAAAAAAAAGTGTAAAATCTCTAATTATATCAATAGAATGACAAATGTGAAATGACAATGGACTCCTCATAAATTCAAAAAGTCCTTAATGAATATTACAAGAAACTTTATTCTCATAAATAAGAAAAACTAACAGAAATTGACCAATACGTGGAAGCACGTCACCTTCCAAGACTTAGCCAGAATCAAATGGAAATGTTGAATAGGCCAATATCAAGTTTTGAAATAGCATGAAACATACAAAATCTCCCTAAAAAGAAAAGCCCAGGACCAGATGGCTTCATGTCAGAATTCTACCAAACCTTTAAGGAGGAACTAGTACCTCTATTACTCAACCTGCTCCAAAATGTAGAAAAAGTAGGAAGAGTACCCAACACATCCTATGAAACAAAAATCACCGTGATCCCCAAAGCAGGAAAAGAGGCAAGAAGAAAAGAAAATTATAGACCAATATCACTAATGAATATAGATTAAAAAATATTCAACAAGATCCTAACAAACAGAATTCAGCAACACATCAAACAAATTACACATTATGACCAAGTCGGTTTTATCCCAGGGTCTCAAGGCTGGTTCAATATACATAAATTTATAAGTATAATTAAGGACACAAACAAATTAAAAAACAAAGACCATATGATTCTCTGAATTGATGCAGAAAAAGCTTTTGATAATATCCAGCATCCCTTCATGATCAGAACACTTAAGAAAATGGGTATAGAAGCAACATTTCTTAAAACTAATAGAGCCCATCTACAGCAAACCCACAGCCAATATCGTATTGAATGGAGTTAAATTGAAATCATTTCCACTCAGATATGGAACCAGACAAGGCTGCCCTTTGTTCCCATTACTCTTTAACATTGTAATGGGAGATTTAGCTATTGCAATTAAGGAAGAAAAGGCAATCAAGGGTATATATATATAGGGTCAGAAGAGATAAAACTTTCACTCTTCGCAGATGATATGATTGTATATCTGGAAAACCCCAGGGATTCTACTACAAAACTCTTAGAAGTGATCAAGGAATACAAGAGCGTTTCAGGTTACAAAATCGACATTCATAAATCGGTAGCCTTTATAGACCAACTATAGTCAAGCTGAAAAAACAGTTAAGGACTCTATTCCATTCACAGTAGTGGCAAAGAAGATGAAATATTTTGAGTTTATCTAACAAAGGACGTGAAAGTTCTCTATAAAGAGAACTATGAAACTCTAAGAAAAGAAATAGCTGAAGATGTTAACAATACTGTTAATAATACATAACCATGCTCATGGCTGGGAAGAATCAACATTGTTAAAATGTCCATACTACCCAAAGCAACACAACATTAATGCAATCCCTATTAAAGCTTCACGGTCATACTTTAAAGATCTTGAAAAAATAATACTTCCTATTATATGGAATTAGAAAAAATCGAATAGCCAAGACATTACTCAGAAATAAAAACAAAGCAGGAGGAATCACACTACCTGACCTCAGACTGTACTATAAATCTATAGTGATCAAAACAACATGGTAGTGGCACAAAAACAGAGAAGTAGATATCTGGAAAAGAATAGAGAACCAACAGATGAGTCCAGCTACTTACCATTATTTGATCTTTGACAAGCCATTTAAAAACATTCAGTGGGTGAAAAGATTCCCTATTTAACAAATGGTGCTGGGTGAACTGGCTGGCAACCTATAGAAGACTGAAACTGGACCCACACCTTTCACCATTAACTAAGATAGACTCTCACTGGATAAAAGATTTAAACTTAAGACATGAAACTATAAA